>JAAAKL020001641.1:0-29776 GCA_010016065.2 Carybdea cf. marsupialis auct. non (Linnaeus, 1758) | reverse complement strand
GGATGTCGGAATTTTTTTTTGCGTTACGCAACGAAGTTATCTTAACACTCCCCATCCTTTCAAATTTTTGCAACAGCTTGTCAGAAAAATGGGGGACACCCCTTACCCACAACCGTTACGTACATTTTGAATGACCCCTTTCCCCCGTCTAACAGTGTATTTGCGCTTTCCAATATTGTTTTAGGAAAAATGTTTAGTTGCGAGTAGAAAAGACGGATAACAGTGTGGAGAGATGATGACATCAACAAGGGAAATGAGCGAGATAAAACCAGACCATGGATGGGAACAGAGCATCATCAAAAGAAATGGGAAAAGAGTGTTAGTGTGACATAAATATTGACAAGATCTTGAAGGATACACTGTTGGTATGACTTCTGGTATCATAAAAAAAGACAAACAAGTCACATCCACTCCAAAGGTACTTGATATTCTACTAACTGTGGGAAGATATCATATATCAGGACGTGGCTATAGGGGAGGTTGGGGGGAAAAGGGGAAAAACTTCTCACAATTACTAAATAGTTTTAACATCTCCAGTTGTTTGTGTTATCCGCTTATCCCATCGTCATAAAATGTTTTCTTTTCATCAAAATTCTGTCATATAACTGAGTACAATTCTAAATTGTATAGCGCAAGAATGAGTTTATTGATAAAATTCATCAACTAGTGCCAATCACTGGGGTGTTTATTTGGGAATTGCAGAGGTGCATGTGCATCACAGATCTCTAAAGAAGACTGTATCAAGCATTCTCATTGTTTCCAACAGCGAAAAAGTTTGGCCACGAATACTAGTCCCCAGAAGTTAAGATAGCACGGGAAGGTCCGCCTTGTTTGATTGGGACTAAAATGGCGTCCAACGACTGACCTCACTTTGAGACGGAAAATGCTTCTATCAAGTGTTTCTTAGAGATCAGTGATGTGCATGTTAGTCGGTGCTTTTACACACACGTGCTTCTGTCCCAAAAGTCAAAACCAGTTAATTATATGCCAGTTTTGGACCCCGTTTGAAAGGTTAGTCCACTTGTTCCCAACGGTTTGTGCACATCGTCCACCCAATAGACACTCCACTAGGCACTCACGTATGCTTCTGTTGAGAAAATTCAAATTTCATGAACATTTCTCTGGTGATTAAAAAGTGAACACGATTTGGAAAACATGATAACCAGCTATATCAATTCATAACTTAATGAATATCATTCTTGAACTGTTACCTGACCTGATTATAATTTTGGTGCTTTCGTTGCTCACCTTCAAAATGACCTTGCTATCAATATTTGAGGATCTTATAGTAGCAAGGTTAATAAAACGTCTTACTGTCATGCGTTACGGTTCATCTCCATGTCACCTAACAAGGTGAAAAAATAAATTAGAAATCATGTTATAGTCTCATGCATTCTGAAAAAAGAATTTCTACACGTGCTTTACTGTATATGGGTCCTCTATACTCTAGTGACATTTCCACTAATCCTAAAAATTAAGAAATGACACTCTAAAAACCAGAGTAAAAAGAAAAGAGCGCTTTGGTTGACCAGACAGGCCGTTAGCTGTGGTCGGGCTGTACAAAATTGGCAACAAGGTTATTTCAAGTAATTGGTTCTTTGACTGACATTCAAAATTAAATTGTCTAAGAAGATCAAGTTTCTGTCTTCTATTATGCCCGTGTCGCTCTTCACTGTCTCCAAGAGTAGTATTTGATTAGAGAAACATTTAAACCAGTACAAATAGGACAGAGAAAACAATAGAATAGTCCAATTTCATGGCGTGATTGACAAAAATGGACAGAGGGAAGGGAACCACATTCTAAATTATTTTAATAAATAAAATATGGTGAAAGCAAGAGACGGAGTGAGGGTAGTAATCATGTAGGAGACCAGCAAAGATAAAAACAGGCCTTGAAAACATTTTCATATTTTACAAAGTCGGAAGACGATGAAATTGCAAAACGATTCTGAAACATCAAGTTTTTATATGATTGCTGTATTGTCGATGTCCCTTCTAAAGGGAAACAATGATAGTCAACAGATGATAGGTTATTTGAAAAAGAGGTGGAAGATGCATTTGCGTGTAGATAGGGCGAGTAACAGTGAGGCGCTAGGATGACATCAAGGATAAAGGAAATGCAGGGGATAAGATAAGGAGCTCACGGATGGGAGCAGAACATCGCCATAAGGAATGGGAGAACTTATTCACGCCATTTCCTGTCAGGAGATGACAATTTTTTGGTTCTTGGTTCTTGGAATCAATCGACATTGATGGAATGCTTACATAAGACATTGACTTCACTAATTCACAGTTCGACCAACTGATATTTTCACTGTGTGTACAAAAGAAATCTAATGGATACAAATGCTTATTAAATGAAATGAGAATTCTGAGAAAGATTTTGATGAAAACTACGCCGATCATGATAGGGACGATGATAATGATGATAATGATGGTGATGATGATGAAATCCAAAGAGGGATTGCCACATGGTACCTCATTTTTATGACAAGCACGTTGAACATATTATTTGCAGAGGACACCTCTTTAGGTTCTTTTCATAGACTTGTCAGATCCTACCTCCCAGAAGTTATGCAAAATTGGGAAACATTTTTTAAACGTCTTGTAGTGGACCCTTTGGCTACTGATCATGAACCAGTCTGAACCTATACTGAAGGCTTTTTCTATCCCATATTCAAATCATAAAATAGATAGTAGATAATAAACAGATATGATTTCCTTTTAATGTAATTCGATATTCAAATTCCTTGAGGGTAGATTCTGTTGTACATAAAATATGATAGATTACAAGATTATGTATGATCAGAGTTTTCTGCGTGTTATTAGATTCTCAATATTCTTTAAAACTGACGCCATGAACGGTACCTTGAATAACACTCATTTGTTCTCCCAGGGACCACGGAGCTGGGGGGCCGGGGAGGCTATGGCCCCCAACTTTTTTGCAAGTAGAAGTGTTTATAATGTGTTTTCACAGAATTGTAATACAGGATTAGAGTAAGAAGTGATCTTGGCCCCCCCCACTTTCAAAACCGTTGCGCGGGCCCTGTCTCCACTTGCGTTCTTATTTATAAAGAAGAAAACAATATACTCATAGGGAGCCGTTACCACGTTAACCATAATTGTATAAAACACGAGTTACTTTTCGAACACTGGTAAGCGATCATGGCCTGCTAGGATCAGAGGTCTATACAGAGAGAAAAGTCACTGGCTTCAAAGAAACGTATCTTAATCTAATATGTTATCGTAACAAGAGGAATGTACATAGACATAATGACGTACAGGAAGTGATTAAATATTAAAACGAGGTCAAAGAGGACAAGTTGCATGAATACGAGGTTAAAAATGCTGATGACCGATTACACAAAATACTTCATGGCCCAATAGTCTCTCACTAAATACTGTGCGCTAAAGGTTGTGAAATCTAATCTGCAGCTCTGACCAAAGTTGCTCAGGTATAAAACGACTGTTTATATGCTAAAAGACAAGGCTTAATATCTATGTAGTCGGCGGCGGCTTTACACTAATATCCTACTGATCTCAGTAAATAATTCGATGGTAGGATGAGATAATATTATCAAAAAATAAGCTGCACAAGCATATATCCTTTTTTGGACTATTTTCTAAGGCTAGAAGAGAATATTAGATTGAATCCAATCACTAAATTTCTATTTTTATTAATGTACCACTGCGTTGCGTTGGCTCCCCGGTTCGCAGTCTATCAACGAACTGCTACTTTTACTGATGTGAATTATGCCTGATACCTCTGTTTAATGTTTGTGTTTATCTTAATGAACTCTTTTAACAATACCATCAAATCATTCTTATGCTCACTGCCGTCATCATCATCATCATCGTCATCGTCGTTGTCGTCGTCGTCATTATCATCATAAGCGGAAGAGCAACCCATCATCTCTACATATTATTGCTACCAGCATGGCCTCGTCTATCGTACAATACGCAACTTCATTATAGTGTCTACTATGGACAGAAAAGCAGACACTTTTCGCAAACCTCAAAACCTTCAAAAGTTTGCGTGCCCTAAACTTTCTCTGTAAACATCACACAAGAATTCAAATGTATAGCCATAAAGTCCACAACGAATTTCATTTGTAAATATCGGTTATCCTTCGATTACAAACCAGCAGGTAAGGTACATCCTTCTGCAATTCCTCTCCATGGATATTTCGCAATGGATTCCTAGTTACGCACATGGTGACACCACGCCTCGTATATTCAGCGCACCACAAATTTCTCGGCTCATCGTAGTCCAATGTCTGATAGTTACCACTACGTTACATAACGGCTCATTCACTCTACAACAAACCGTGCAATCTAAGTGGAATCGAAGTTCATTATCATGCACTGCGGGAGATCAGCAATATCTGCGAAGAACCAACGATAGATGTTCATTTACTTAAAACCCAGACCACTAAAAATTTGTAAGAATGTGTCAAGTGCTATTCATATCCCATTAACGAGCAAGTACCAGTTAACCATTGTAACGATCTTCTCACTATTCATCTAATAAGTGAGCAGATATCTTTTAATACAATCGTTTATGAATCCCCGTCACTATTGACAACTTTCTTCTCAAAGTCTGGTAAACAAGGTTGTTGACGTCTCTTTTTACATTTAAATGAAAGCCAGGGGAAACTATATAGAAAACTGCATTTGAATTTCAGTTTCTGTAGTTCCCTTAAACACAAGCGGGGTGAATTTTCGAGACTGTAACGTGTTTTATCTTGCTTTTAATTTAAAACGAAACTGGGAAAGAGAGCATGGAATCAGTTTAATATGGTATACAAGCATGACACACTATTCGAATGTAGTTAAGCTGAGAAACACGGAGAATTTGAGTGATCTTAGTAACTGAGTCAATTAAGTAGCAAATGGATTTTTCCTATTGTTTCTCAGTAGATAATCAGTCGTGAGAAATTAGATGATCCAACATCAAGAAAGTAAAAAAAGCAGGGATAATGGTTTTCAAGGCAATGGTATCAATATTTATTGTTTGTTGATTGGGAAAGCCTCTGTAAAATTGTCAGATAAAATATTGTTTTTATGGGATCGCAACGGCAGATCCAGAAAGTTATGAATCCAAATGCCCACATGCCGACATGCCGACTGTACAATTTCAGACAACGGTCTTATCCAGGGATATTTTTTTAACGTTTTTTGTCCACCTTCTTTTCTGATTTCTTTTTAAAAGTTATTCACCTCCTTGCAACCTTTATTACTGAGCATCTCTAAATCTAACAAACTATCTGATCGGTTTATGGTATCGAGAAAAGTGTTTCTTATCCTTACTGGTATGGTCACGGTCGGGATATCTCCCTACCTCTGATGCCACTGCATCCCGGTGTTGTTTGAGTAGAGAGACCAAGTTTTATTGAGCCTCATCAACTTAACAGATCAATGCACTTAGGTATTGGGGAGTCTTAGTAGGGCTAAACAAAATTCTGTGTTTTTCGATTCAAGACGATTGATTACTATCCTACCGGGGACGCAGCTACTCTTATGCCCCAGGGTAAAAACACTCTTTAGAATCCTCTGCAAAAAACGAAAAGCAGTCATGTATTTTCCAGCACTTCAGCAACAAAGAGGTGTTGCCTGACGATGACAAAGCTTTAACAAAGTTCACAACGTATCTGATAATGAAGTGTCCTATCAATAAAGATGTTATTTGAAATAATGGTGCTTCGAAAAAACTAAGAACGTGGCCTGGCAATGGGTTGCCTCTATACATCGATATTCATATACGTGAATCATCTCTTCTCAGAAAGTATGAACGGTTTGTGTCCCGCGGACAACTACCACCACTTCCTTCCTTCTTTACTAAAAATATTTAAGTATATGGTGTCAATCAGTACATACGTTGAGCACTTAGGCAATGGTTATTCTGGCTGTTCTACACCTATATGTACTCTTTTACCAACCCTCATCTCCGAATTATGGTTTCTAATATATCACGCTAAATAACGTATGGTTTTAAATATATCACGCTAAATAACTTACGGGTTTAAAAATATCACGCTAAATATTGTTTTCGTATTTCTAAGAAATCATCTTTATTGTAGTTTAGAAGATCAGAATTCTAAGGAAAATCACATTTGTTCTCATGTGGTATACACAACATGCATCCACTATTCCCGTCGCTTAGATATAAATGCACTTACCGATCCGCGCACTTGGAAATCTTTGTCTGCATTATGTATACGTATGCTTTGCATATATTTATATTTATATAAGAGTTGTCATAAATTCACACACACGTTTACGTATTACTAAATATACTAAATCTTCATCTCCATCGTTTTCTTGCTTCCATTTTTGAAGCTTAGTTTGTGAAGTTGGGATTATTTTCGTGACCCACCCCACAAAGAATTTATCCTCCATTTTCAAGTAAACACGCTAACACTAAGGTATTTGTTTAATTTTATAAAGCTATTTTTAATGGTTGTCTACATCGTATGTGCGTTTCGTACTTTCAGCTTAAATGCACCTAGTTCACTTGACATGATTAGAGGTTTCAAAAGCATATTTTGTAACTGCTGACTATGCGGACTCATTCTGATGTTGATCGTCTGCTCCTTGTTACTATGAATGTGCATTGCTCATTTTACATTGAACCAGCAATGATAAATCGACCTGTAAATTCATCGCTACAGCATGTATTGAGCACAAATGGGCGTCCATTGTTGGTAGTCATGGTTGCCGCTTGGTTTCTATAACATTCCATATGGGGCCAGGCTCTGCTGATTTATTTCCACTGACGTCGATGCTTCATCAAAGATTCAGTTTATCCACTGCGTCGATTGTTGGTGAATAAACATGATCACTTCAGCTATGAAAAGCACTAGCTGTCGTAATCTGGACAAATGTCACTTCTCCTTGATCCTCCCCAAGGTCGTACTCAATGAGAAATTCAAAGTGACCAATCTATCGGTACTTTTGACGTGATCAGCAATATCCTTATGTTTGTCGCTATCCAGATCAAACTTCATCTCCCAATTCTTTCTTGGCCAGCTTGTTGTTTGAAAACACTGCTACGTGTTTTTGTATCAAGACACGTAACTTTATCTTGAAATAAGTCTTAATAAAAGAACCATTTCGCAAGGATCTGGTGATGAATTTCACTAAAGTTGCCATAGCAACCAAAATTGCAGACTAATTGCTCTGTAACTGAGCACTCAGCTTGGACTTTGTTTCTGGAAAAATATCCTGAGTGAGCTGACTAACAAAGTAGGCCAGATAACTAGGCCTTAGTTATTCTTTGAGGCACCAGCGGGTGAATAACAATTCTACTACCAACCTTTGGTACTCGACTTCTTAGGAAATCTCTCTTTATTCATCGTCTGTACTCATTTCATTTCATTATTTTCACTTCACTTATTTTTTTCCGATATAATTTAAGTGGGACACTTGTTGTCATTACCTACCTACTCCTAGTGTTTCGATAAGTAATCCATTCTCTGATCTGTGGAAATTGCAATAGCATAATCATAGAAAAAATATTTGAGGCAGGGGGCAAATAAGAAGAAGATTTGGCACAAAGATTTCACTTTAATACTGAACAACAATAACTAGTTAAACAAAGAAGGTCAAAATTATTAGAAAGCCCTACCCCCGCACTAGCCTCTCGATGGTCACGCCTATAAGCAACCCGGTGCGAGCCCTTAAAGTAGAAAGTTTCATCAGGAGAAGAGGAGAAGATATGTCAGAGGTCTGGGAAATTTTAACATATCAACAATGTAGCGTCCTTTTACAAGGAGACAAACACATTGAGCGTTGTTGATCTTTTACTCTCCTCCCCTGTAACCTTTATCTATAAAAATCCTACAAATGTTTATCTTTAAAAGTAAGTACCACGCTGGTGAGATTGGGTAGAAGTTCTCTATGAATTAAAAGGCGTTCCATGCTTGTAGAGGTCCCCGATGCCTCTGCCCTGTGGAAGAGGAAATGCTACAAGGACATCGCTGATTCAAAACGCCTGTATGTTTGAACTTTTCAAGGAATTTTTATAGAAATAAGAAGGCCAACATGCTGTACAGCTGAACTTGCTTGATGCCGCCCTCTCCAATATACAAAAATACACAACAAATACGCAGTATTACCCAATGATGTACATTAAAGCTGGAGACCCGAGTAACTGTATAATGTGTCTATGATATAAGGCCACATCGTTTGTGGAGTCTAGTCTTATTCACAGATATATATCCCATTATTTGCAGCTCTATTTCAATTCGAGAAACATCAATCGTACAATGAACTCTATTCCTTCGTTAGCGAGGTAGCTGACAACATGGTTGATCTTTGACGGTTTGTTTATAGCCGAGCTATATCAGTCCGATTTTCAGTCATACTGTAGCCCTCAGATCAAAGATGTAAGTCAATTCTGATACAGTTCTGGTAGAAGAGAGAGCAGATGTCAGAGAATTTGTGATCCTTAAAACACGCCTTAATTCTGGTGCCTGGGCCTTGCTTAACTAAAGCGATTTCCTCCGACTTGAGATAAAAGTGCTTACACAGACCCTTGTTACTATGCCAACATGACAAATCCCCCTTGATAAATATTAACCCCTAATAGAAATTTTAAGTTCGGTTTAGTTATTATAGTATACGATATTACTACAGATTTTCTTTATTTACGTCTCCTCTTTACAATACTAGCACTGCTTCTACGTTTCTCATCTGGGTCCACAGATGATGACAAAAATACAGGGAATTGCTACAGCATAAAAGAGCGATCACGTGATAAGGTCTGGTTCTACTGTTCCATAGGAAAAATGTGAGCTTGCAGCCTTTGAAATCAATGAGGAATAACAGGAATTCTTCAGTTCGTATCTTGTATCATATCATCGATAAGTATCATTCGAAATGCAAGAAACCAAACCGAAGTCTCTTGAAAGAGCAAAGAAAGTAAGGAAAGTAAATCCTAACAAAACAGTGGTTTTGTAAAGAAGGGATGGTTTTCGTAATGACATGCTTATCTGCTGGCATTAGAACGAAACACTTCTGTTTCGAATTAAACATGACTGTAGCCCAGACAGTTGGTGAACAATCCAATGTTGAATTCATAAAGGCACAAACGTTGCTTCAAAAATTGGAGACCAGGCCTTTATACCTGTGCGGAGAAAACTCTAACATTTAATCGGTTTACCCATTCGGTATCCTTATTTAACTTTAGGAAATGTTAAACCATCAATCAGTTGGTCAAGTCGGATCGGATCGATTTTCTACCTTTCGGATATTCTCAAATTGCTCAGGTATTGTCATTGTTTGTAACAGAATTGTAACCGTTTAAAAATGGAAAAACTCCAAAGTTACATATAGATTTATTGACATGAATCACTGTATGGAAATTCAGGTTAATGATTGAGTGAAAAATCTACTGGATTTGATTACATGAGCTTAACATTACAATACAAGACTAGATATTGTACCCTAAAGTTGAGTGTACATTTGGTGTATTTAGATGGAGGATGCAACAAGAGGATGGTGAATGAGGGAGAAGCATAGTTACAAAATGGCCTATAAAGACAAGAACAAAATCTCCAAATGCATGCTCATCATCTACTCTTTTATTGGGTTACATGGCAGAGCTTATACATGAATTGACGTTATCTTGGAATTCTACTTCGTCGTCAGCCTTTGTTGTTACAAAGTTGTACGAGAGCGAGTGCTGCGCATGTTCCAACGGGTGGCTCTTCTAGGAGTTATGTAATATGCAATTCAAATTCTCATTTCTGAAAGGCTGGCTACTTTGAGCAGCACGCTGAACAACAGACTCTGATGCACTTTTGGAGAATGTATACAACAGCAGAAGTAGCTTATATTAAGGCATGCGCTCTACTGAATGCCTTTTACTTATAGTATTGGTTTATAACCCCACACACGACGATTGTCAGGCCAAGAGCTTGGCAATGTACATACATTTCAAACCTCCTAGTTATATTGTTCTATTGCTTTACTAGAGGCAAGAATTTGTACTAGGTTTGACTCGTTTGAATCTGCGTCTCCAATTTCCATCTAAAAGCATATTTTTGTGAAAATGTACATTCCCAATTGTTTAATCAACGACGCTTAGTTCAGGCTTTTGTACTGTAACTTTGATAATGTACCAATGATGTGAGACAAAAGTGCTTAGAAAAAAATCATTTTATGCTTAAACCATGTGTGGTTTTACCCTCAAATGTAAACTTGCAAAAGTTGTCTGTTAACGACGAAAGATTGCTCCACAGCATCAAAAGAAGATGCAAAGATTATGTCAAATTTGAGTCGGTCACACACTTTTTAAGACTTTGTCACGATATTGACCTGGTACCGAGATCTTACCATACCAAGAACTGTAAAAGTGGTTAACATATTTATACATAGTTTTCATTAGGTTTACATCATTGCTCTTAGTTAAAGAATTCTTGACTTTTTTCGACGTTATGAAAGCTCCAAACTTTAATACTATAAAAAATTAATAGTTTTGCTTCTGCGCTACCATTCTAATGCTCAGACCTCCGCAGTATCCTTACATACGTTTTATCATACCTTTGAACTTCGACAGCGTCGCCTTCTCATTCATTGGAGAAATCGTAGTAGTACACCCACGTGAGGCTCACATGTTTATTCTGAAGACGAGGCGCTGTTGAATATGGTGCTTATATAAATATTTGACACCTAGAAAGCTCTTTGTATTCACAAGCCATTTCTACCTGCTGATTGTTGATTGAAGACCAGTAATTCATTTTGTTAACCGAAATAAAAAGGGTTTGATAAATAACTATTCACAGCTCAAGGACAGGCTGCTCTCTTTTAAAATCTAGAAGCAACATATGACGTCATACGACCAACCTTCGTAATCTCATTCACAATGTGAAGTCATGTGATTTGTAAACTTTTCCGGGAAAATAATGAAAGCAGAGGCGACCATGCCTGGTGGCATGACCTTCTAAAGCTACCTTGTCATGTCAGAGCATGGTTTAACAAAATTACGCAACATCGCCCACTTGATAGTCAGTCTCTTGCTAGCATAAGTTAACTACATTTTGAGACGTTAATAGTTCGGACGTAATTGTTTCGGACGAATTTTTCAGGCATTTCGGAAAAATGCAGTCAAATATTTCGGACATTTCAATTTTTTCAAAAAAATGTCCTAAATCCCAAAAATAGGATATGAAAGGAAATATTTAGTAACACATAGTCTAGGTTTTGATCATCTTGCACCAAACAGATCTCTAATAAAAAGTTCCAAGTCTGCGAATGGATCTTCTACTTCCAGTTCTATTATCAGAGCATCAGTAATTCCAGCCATAGCGAATCCTTTTCGTATTTCCGGAGGCATGTTTTCGTAGATGATCGTGCAATCCAATCAACCATTGAGCGTGCATCGGCTTCATTATCAGTGTAGCTTGACGTCGATCGAGCAAACACTGATTTCTTTCTCCACTTGTTGCGCTACTTGTGCTGCCTACTAATCCTGGAACTTGCTACTAAGGAACAATTTGACAAGACCGTTGACCGTCAAGGCCAGTGGTTGAAATTCAGTCGTTAAATTAAATAGGCACGAAAACCGAGAAACAGTTATTGGCCTTCAATAATATCTCGTACCTTTGGGGATTGGTGTCTGTTGAATATATCGTAAATGAGGAGCACATGTTGATGCTCTGGTTAACCAATTTCCTTCCGAGTCGCAATGACATAAGGGAACAATATTTTTTCCACATGTTCAATAACAAGATCTTCATTTCTCCAATGATCATCACTGTAAAATATGTCAAACTGCTCTGAACATTCTACAACTTATAGGTGACATCGACTTTTCTTACCCTCGTTGATAAGTCGTATGGGGAGAAAATTTTCCAGTTTCCGTTACCACAAACGTCCCAGTTATCTGCTTTTTCTTTCCTTTCCCGACGAGTTTGGTACACTTTTTGCACCAAAGAATTCCCACATACTTTTGCAGAATTTATGAGAAACAAGAATGACCTCAGCTGGAAATACCACAATCCACCACATTTTATTCGCATAAGTGGAAGCATTATTAAAGCCCAGATTTCTTTGATATTAGCAATAATCTGACAGAATGATTAACATGTTATTGTACTCTGTATAACACGTTGTAGATAGTAATGGTTGAGCATCAAACTCAATAATCTTATTAAACATGTTTCATTTCCTTCTTTACAATGATACCAAATTGTTATGGTGATGAGTGGCAACGCGGAGGGGCCTTTTGTGCCCCTATTTTGAGAAAAATGAAGCCGCAGTCGCTTAAAGTACCCACGCACACTCAACCAACTGAGCTCTTACTCCATAATTGTTACGAGCATCTCCGTTTAAAACAAGGCATATGTCAATACAATGAAATGCAACATGGTACATTCAAAACAGGACACAGTATGGTGGCAACTAGCTCCAAGTTGAAAAGAGATGGGAGCGTGAAGTAAATAACAGCAAGCAAGGGCGGGAGTGATGACGGCATTATAGCAATACATGTGGGGGGTTGTTGGAGTGTATATAATAAACAGAAGAATACCGAAATATAGACCAATGTTCGAGGTAAAGTAGTTTTAGAAAAAATGAATAATAATTATAATGATAAACATATAAATAATTTCAACAAGGTTTGAAAAAGCCTTTTCTTTATCTTTAAAACACATTATTTAAGATTGGTAGTTTCACTCCACTCCTCTCCTCTACACTGCAAATCTGAACAAAATAACAAGTCGACGGATAAAATAATATCGCAGGATGCGTTGGGAAGGAGAGAGCAGTCATTTAAAAGCAAGACATGACCAAAACTTCAATTAAATTTATGTTAGTATTAAATTTCATTTTTCAGACTCTATTCCTCTCTTAAGTATAGATCAATAATGATTGCATAACATATCTTACACAACATTTCAGATGCCATCGCCATATTGTGCCTACAAGGTTACCTTTCTTTACCTGGCAAACACTTCACAAAAATGTATATATATAAAAATAGCGAGTTACGACAATTTAAGATTCGAAAGTAACATTTTCTTATCCCTAGATCGGGGTCACCACCAAATTTTTAGGAGGAATTAGGGCAAATCGCACAGACCCACCTAAAATGTTCAGGAAAATTGAAATAACTTAAGGCCCTTTTGTTTCTCCTTACGCCACCCCCCGATAAGGTTCTTAAATAATTCACCTAGTTATTCAATGATATCTACCAGAACACTTTCACTTTCGCACGTCGTGCTCTTTCAGCTTTGATACTAAGCCCCTTTGGCGTTACCTATCATCAATTAGGGGGGCGGGGGGGGGTGAACATGTGGCAGTGGCTTACAGTAATCTCATGGGATGAATGACGAGTGTTTCGTTCAAAATGTGCTAATACTTCATATGCATATACACTACATGCACATGGGCATTAGGGCACCAATAACAACAATAAAAATACAGGCTTACATGGGCGTACAGCAATGTCTCATCTCTAAGCAACAGCACACTGTTAAATGGCTTTCTAAACATCGATATCTTTAGAAATATCAGACTTTCGATACAACCACACACTATCAATACCTTCATCGAGTGTTTGAGACGGTTTACAATCGGGAAGGGGAAATCGACAGGCGATAACAACGGCGTTTCCATCCATCTCCTGTTGCATCTTCATTTTCAATGGTGGCATAAGATCTGGAACTCCAAACACAACAATGTTGTCGTACAATGAGAAGTTAATCTTAAATATGTCCCTCCTGTAAAATCGAGCTTTGTGGTGAAGCCTTAAAAAGAAAGTTTTGGCGATGGAGTACCCAACGAGCCAAGGATTCAATTCAACGCCGGTGGCTTTAAAGCCACGTTGTGCTGCTGCAAGAACAACACGGCCATCCCCACTTCCCAAGTCAACGAGTGTACTTCCGTGGTTTCTACATAGTTTGAAGATATTTTCCAGTTGACGGTTTGTTGCTGGCACATAAGGTAGACAGATTTTTCGAAATGCTGGCGAGATGAAAGGGTATGTAACGATTGTCAGTCCAATGGCAAATGAGCCTGTAACAGCTACTGCAACCAATCCCCATCGTTTCCTTGAGCTAGGCGATGAAGAAGGTAAACTCTCTTTTAAAGATACGTCTTCACCTTTAAGGACATCACTCATGTTACTTCGGAAATGTTCAGAATTAAAAGCTCATATGTCTGTTTCGTGTCGATTTTAAATCGACATGCTTTGAATAACATAAGCCATACTGCAGTTACCTTAGTTTGGAAACGAGGATCTAGAGTTGAAAACTTTGGCGCCAAACAATCAATATGATAATGTGCTTCAGGATGATCAAAACAAATGTAAACAAGAAACTACACAGATAGGTAACAGATCGTGTACAGTGGCAATAGTCTTGTGGTATGTACAAACATTTTAACTTGTTATGACATCAAACGTTGACAGTCAATGTATAATGTGAGCCGTTGCGAATTGTACGTCCGTTGGATCAGCTCGCGATAGCTCAAGCCTAGTGTTTGGCACTGTACATAGCTAGAGCTGAGCGCAGCTTCTAGCATAGCGAATAGCTAGACACATCATGATCGGGGAAAAATTAAAACGCAACCTTGCGTTCCTTGCACCTACTATACAACCCTCGAGATCACAGTGAGCGACAGCTGCATGTTCAACCTTATGAATACAGTCGTAAATTAGAAACCAAAAATTATATTTATGTTAAGATTGGGTTTGATACCGGTACTGTACCGGTACTGTAAGGCTAGTATAATTCCACGTGCAGCTTCCTGGTTATGCACGCACGCGTAAGGCAATTTAATAAACATGTGAGTGAGCTATTGACATATACATACATACATTGACCACTATATATATATGTAAGTGCATACTATTAAGTGCAGTGAGATCACATACTTAATATAGTGGCATATGAATAGAATTCTAGGTGCAAAACTATCAACTTTAGCCCATCAAAAGTGAGCAAGTTTTTTAGCTCACTCATAATATTCAATATATGTGGTATATATATATATATATATATATATATATATATATATATATGTATTATGATAATAACAACCCAAATATTCTATTCCTACATGTTACAGTATACTGTCTGTATGTGTGTTATACAAGAGGTTGTAGTCATGTGTTGTGACTATAAAATCTGAGTGAATCAAGTGATTTTCACTCAAATCTTGATCAACATTGCTCAAGCTGCTACACACATAATCTATCATTAAAAGTAACAAAAAATGCAATCTTGAATAATTGGATGGTATGGGTTGCTAATCATAGTCTTGATGTTTATGGTGTTTTTAAAAATTAAGATGATGAAAGCAAAATGTGTGCTACACTGTCATTTTAAAAACAATTAATGGCTGTGGATCAGCTATCAAGTCCACCCCACTTCACACGAATGATTGGAATGATCAAGACATGCTTGCAAGTTATTTAAATGGTCAATAGTATTATCTATAGTGTAATCCCTTTTTGACAGTTGTCAGAGTTACTTATATCTGAGAATAAGATACTTTTTGTGACATATTTTTGGCACAAGTGTGACTGAAAATAATTACCCTACTAACAGAATAATGAGATTTCCGCACTAATGTATGGGCTTGATCATATTGGATAATAAAGACAAGAATATCATATTGCAACATGGCAACAATGTCATATCAACTATTATATGAACAAATCTGTCCTGAAGTCCCCCCTTCATGGTTATTGCATATGATAGTTTTATTGAAGTATACCTTTAAGTAAACCAGATCAATCATTTGTAGAGGCTGGTTATCTTAGGTTAGTTAGTTTGGTTAACTGCCTGCTTAGTTTTGTAGTGAAGTCAGATATCTAGTGGTTGGATTATTTACTGGCCTGTCAAAGATGAACTTAATTGTGCATTTATTTCCAAAGAGTTACATGAAACTGATGTGGTTTTTGTTCCCCTCTCTAGATGATACTATTCTGTGCAATACGATCATGCTGTAGTAGCTGTAATGCTGTAGACAATGAGAAAATGACTGAAACCTGAACCAGGTGAGTTAAAGAAAACAACTTCCATAGGATGACATAGAATGTCTATGATGTTATGAACACCATGTTCTCTGTATTTTCTGCATGTCATAACCCATATTTGAGATCTCTTGCTAATTAAAGAGATCATCATTTTATGTGATAATTATTGATGGGGATTAGGGAGTCAACTTGCTTTTTCAAAGTCAAAATTAAGCTGCTATTGTGAGAGGACTGTAACTGTGAAAGGAAGAATATGAGCTGATAATCATAAATTGTGAACTTCTTACAAAGGGCACTCCTATCCCACTTACAGTAACATTTTATAATGTAAACAATCTTGCCTTGGTCTGGAATCATTTCTCTTGTAATAGTATTTCTCCAGGATGTGACACATACTCATTTCACCAGTATTTGATAATAAATGCAAAAGTATAGACCAAAAGGTCGAGTTTTCATCTGTCTATAGAAAGATGTACATTATAAAATGTATTATAAATTTAAATTTAAATATCAGAATCTATTTCAAATTCCGATATTTTTAATATCATAATCGTAAATCAGAAAAGTGGCTATTTAGTTTCAAAATCATAATGACAATTGCAAAAACTACTACTGAAGATTATCCAGTAATTTTATTTTGATCAGTGCTAGACTTAACATGTAAAGGATTGGACTATGGCATGTACTCAACAATTTTGTACTTGGAGGAGTGTCAGGCAAAAAAGCTTTTCAGTCGAAGAATCAATTTGTTACTTTGTAGAGCTTGTACTTCAAGGTGTGTAATCTACATATGCCTATTGTACTTTGAACAGCAAAATGGCAATAGATCAGCTGTTATCATTTCTTCCTGACGAATGACATCTACAAAACCTTCATTAATAGCTGTGACCTTGCATCAGATTGTAATTATTTGACTGTACTAAAACAGAAATAATGTATGCTATTATAGACACACCAATGCAGAAGGCAGCTTCTTTAAGATTACTATGGAGTATAATACTGAACATATATTGGTACATGATTCAAGTGAAGAAGAATGAGCAGATATTCATTAATTTGGCATTTTCAGACTTGAATGAGTTACTGGGTCATACACAGGGTATCCAATTGAGTCAATCAGTTGTGGTCTAGTGGATACGTTCCTGACCATCAGATCTAGATGTTCTAAAGGGACAGGGTTCAATTCCTGGAAGGACCATTGGTGACATCAGGAAGGGCATCAGGTCTTAAAGTGCTCTATGCTCCAATAACAAGGCCCACGAACATGGGCACTGTCAAACCCCATGATTGGGAATAAAAGATGTTAAACGAAAAAGAAGAAGAAGAAGAAGTTTGATGAGGAGTGAAGAATGCTAAATACAACCCACATGATGACAGCAGTGGGACTTAACCCCCAGCCTATGGAAAGAATGAGATATGTGATAACTAAGTTTTTAATGGATGTTGCATGGGGAACCAGGGTCCAAATTCAATGTTACTATGTAAAAGGTTTATGAATTGCTTGTTTAGTTGGCAAAGAGGGTCTTTTGTTTGGAGTAGCTAGCTGACGATCCATGTATAACGAGATTCCACGTATTTGGGCCTGGTTCCTGCCGTAAAATCCTTGAGCAAGATATGAATGCTGTTGTACTTCACCGACTCAAAGTGTAAGATTATGGCTACCACACCAACATGAAATATGTGCCATTGATGGCATTGATGAGACTTATGTGTCCATTCATCCTAGAGGTTGGATCTAAATGCCTAGTAAAGCCTCTTTGAATTTCCTAGCATAGAAAAGGTGCTATGGAATTGCATTGTACTCTACCATTGCTTTAATTCAGAGCTGTAAAGGTCCATTTGGTGCATTTATTAACGTAGTGGATACGTTCTCTGTTGCAGACAATGCTCTTTTCAAAGCACAACTTTGTCACAATGTGTCACTTTGGTTATAAATGTGATATGACTGCAAGTGACTATCATTCCCAGTTACATATGTTAGGAATCGAAGAAAAAGTATTTGAACTGTGGCATTTTTTAATATTTTTTAAATTGTATTCACCCTGATCAAGGCCGAAGCCACTTCTAGGAACAGGTTACTTTTCCTTTTCGGATGACAATTTATTCATGCTTACTTTTTTTATGCTACTTTTCATGCTATTTTATGCTTGCTATTCTTGCTATTCACGCATGTAGTCCCCCCTCTATCCTATCTCTCGATAGATAGTTTCCCACTTCATAATAGCAGATGACAGAGCACAGTACATCCAGGATTGTGGCAGGCAAGCTCACTGTCGGTTCGAACTCACAACCCTCAGAGTGTGAGTCTGACACTCTACCACTATGCCACTACTGTGGAATTATGTCAGTGATTCAGATCTCAATATTTATGAGTACTCAATATGAAAAGATGTAAGATGTAATTAATGTATCAAGATATTGTACCACTACTGTTGTTCATCTGATTGCTCAATTTCTCACCTCCACAAATGTGTTCTTCTTCTGCCTAGGTATCAATCAAAATTGCTGTATGTTTTGTCTTCCTGCAGCATATAGAAAGCATTTAATGCATCACGAGATTCAATAATGAATAATACAGATGAGGAAGAGGCATTGAGTGAGTTATTGAGAAGAAGTAGAGATGGCATGCATATCCAGGACCTTAGTGCACATTCAACGCCTCTTGCCATTCGAACGTCGTTACTGGAAGCTGTAGAAAGTGTGGCACTCTTCCAAAATCTTGCTGAAGAAGCCGATGCTCCTTTATTCACCTTGGAAAAATTGAGCTTTCAAGACGTGGAAACAGCATTCAGAGGTGTTCAAAGTGAAACAGAAGCACCTATTAAGGTTTGCACATTAGCTTATCAATTCTTTTACGATAAACTTCATCTATTGATTCAAGCAGAGGTTTCTGAGTATGTCAGTGAGGAAGTCTGTCAGTCGGTTACTCGTTTATGCAGAGCTTTAAAACTGTACCTAGGCCCAATATCTGAGAACAATTGCATTCTACAAGACTTGTTAATGCAGCAGTCAAATTACTTGCCTCTTCTACTCTTACAAGTGTTAATTGAAGAAGGAATCATTGACTTTACTATGTACATAGGAAAGCTTTACAAACGAGGACAGCTACTGCTTTTCAAATCGCAGCTTTTAAATATTTTAGGAAGATCAAACGCACATTCGGAAAACTCGCAGTCGATAATAAATTGCGTATCATTTTTCCTAGCCACTCTTGCTTGTATCTGTTACAACCAGGATAATGTTGTTAACAGAAGCAATGTGCAACAATACGCTTCCGTTAAGAATGCGCTTCGGTCATCAGTCTTTAAAGAAATAATTGCAGCAGACGCAGAATCTTTATTTGGTTGGGATAAGCGTCAATGCACTCTATGTTGTATCATAGGATCTACTTCAACTGTACATCAGGAGATAAAGTATGGGGTCTTTTTGGAGTACCTTCATCTTATGCTAGATGGGCAGCAGTTAGACATGGAAGAACTTTGTGGATATTTTTCGACGCACAGCAAGTTTTGTTTCAAGGATGTCTCTGTCGAAGGAAGAAATATGCTACAGTTTATATTCACAACTTTAGAGCTCGAAACAATTTTAAGAAGCATCAAGGATTTAGTTGGTAACGAAAAGTTTAGTTTAGAACGACTTTTAAAATTTATTGCCGTAGCTGTCGCCGCGTTCTCGGACTCGCCACGGGATTTCGTCTGCTTTTTAGATTCATTATTCTCGCAAGCTGTAGCTGAATTAAATGAAATCAAATTTATGGTTTCAATGCTGCTTATCCGACATTGTATATTATGTGACAGATCTTTATTTCCAGCCTATGATGAATGGTTGAAGCGTTTGCTGAAAGACGATGCGTGCACAAACAGACCATACTTGACATTGTACTGCAGGGTCCTGACGCGGATAGTGCCGCATGAAAAACTTGAATTTCTCAGACATCAGATTGTGACTTTTCCGCAGGTTCCCCGAGCGTTGCAATCGATGGCAGATGATTGCTTATCGTTATTGAAATCCCGCTTGTCGGAGTTGCGAGTGGATCCTAAGCACGCTAGTATTTTACGAAAGTCGCAGAGCATTTCTCCGCAAACCAACCAAGAAGTGGAAGCTGCCACGAGACATTTCGTCGAAAACGGTACGGTGCCAAAAACTTTGATTGAAATGAGCGTTTTCAAGAAAGTGTATTTCGAAAACACTTTTCTTCCAGCTTTGCTTGTGCCACGTGCTGATGCAAAAGATCCAAGGAGGACATTTGCAGAAAAGTTAAAAGAGGCAGGGAAAATATCCAAACAAACATGGATGTTGTACGTGAGTTCGTGCAAGAAGCTTGCTTTCCTTGAGGTTATTCAAAAAGGAAGGAGTGAAGCGTTTTCTTTTCTACTGAACCAAGTTCGCGAGTTAGGTGATCTCCCACACCCTCCTAATGAAAAGAAGCCGTTCAATAGATACTATCTCAACTTAAAAACATACATCTCCAGTCTGGAAGACCATCTAGATGAATTCCTTCGTCATGTAAGCCATAGTGATGACCACCTTGGGATGATAGGAGAATTGGCTGACGAAGTGCTGAATCAGATGTGCCGTTACGTAAAAAGGTCAGGAGCAGTCGGAGACATCAACTCAACAATGAACCTAGAGTGGTTGAGATGTTTGCTAAGCATGATATCAAAGTTTGACGTGATTTGGAATAGTTTGAATAGACGACTGCAGCATTTGGCTAGAACGCAATTCGCAGATCTGGAAGTTTATCACGTGTATACTATGGCGGCCATTTGCTTTTGTGCCGAGTCAATGAAGTTTACCCATGTCGAATATCCTCCAATGTTGCTCAGCAATTTAGTAGTTTGCAAATCAGTCTATGAAGGTGACTATCAATTATTTCTACTTGTATTTGTTGGAATTTATTTGCTTCTTGCAACATCAAGTGGAAAAGAGATTTTACTTGCGACTGAGGAAACGAAGGAAGCGTTTGATGATTTCAGTTTTGTTCTTCCAATTATTGTGATTCGATTGTTTTTGTTTTGTTATCAACGGCTTCAGTTTATCTGCAAACTCTCAGAAACAGACCCCACAATAATTCATTATAAATATTTGGAAAGACTTGTAAAAGTTAAAGAGCTGACCGAGTCTATTTTATCGCAACCGAGAATATCAGACATTATTTCTTCATGTCAATTGTCCCTCAAGGACTGGGCCAAGTTTGAAATTCGCACAAGCCTTAACAGTGACGTCATTTCTCCAAAGAAGAAACTCTTTTATCTTAAAAAAAATCTTAATTTCTTGTATCAAAAGGAGACAGTCACAGATAACCATGTATGTAAAGATATATTAGATGTTTTGATACAAGAAAGGATCGAATTCAAAACAGGTTTAGTGTGTGGTGTTGATGAAAACCGGCAGAATGGTAAATGTGGAAGTGAACATGAGATCGTAAACTTGTGGAGGTACCTGAGCGAAACATTAGCATTTGAGGACTATTTAAAAAATGAAGCAAATGCTAATTCTAAGAACTGGCTTCTTGAGTCCCTGAGCAATTGTTTGACGAAAGTGGATGCAGAAAGTGGCTTGATTTATTCAGAAACTGTCATTGCAATGCTTGATATTTGTTGTCTTCTGCCTGCCTCGGAGTTGCTCCGAGGATGTAGCTCTTCAGACAACATTAAAAGTAGCCTAAGTTTGTTTTCAAACATTGTCAATCTGACGAGTTTACTGTTGCAACGGAAGCAATTGGCCTTACCACTAGAGATAACAGAATATTTCATGAAAGCGGTGATATGGTGCGGAGGAACCAATTCAGTAATACAGAAAGCGCTACAATCGTTTCTCCTGAGCAACTGCAGTATTTTACTGGCATCGTTTTTGGCACATGATGATTGCTACATTTGGCCCATTATAGCTGATGCGAGCACGATCTCACCCTTCATTCAGTTTATTACCAGAGTCAGAGATGCTGTGAGGGGTCAATGTTGGGACGTTTTACTAAAATTCACGAACAGAAGTACTTTCGCTTTGATATTAGCGATAACTTTTCCATCACAAATGATCCTTGATAAAGCCTTCCTCGATACTCATGAGCATATAGCCTCTTCCATTTTGGAAGCTTATGTTATATTGTGGTGTAACGATTTCTTGCATCGTGACACTGAGTTTACTTCTAATCATGCTTCGATAACTGCAGCATCAGCTCTTATTGAACGCGCTCCTTCCTGTATGCGAGCTCTTGCTGTTGAGACTTTCGACTATAACACTCACACAGGACTTGGAATGGCTCGTCATTCACTTATACAGGAGACAACAACTCAGCTGTATCCGGTCTCGTTGCTAAGAATACTTCGTAACCTTAAACAAGACACTGTCAAACAGCTGACAGAAGGCAAAGAAACAAAGCAAACCATCTTCACAGTTATACAGGGAGCACGATATGTAATTCGTAGAAATACGTTTGATTTGGTAATCCCACCTATTCTGGATGTCATCGAACACGTAGAATGTTTGATAAATGTGGTCATGCTTAGGTAGATTTTACAATGTACTCTTATATATGTTAGTTTTGTTTTTGCGCTTGTGTCCTTTAGAACGAGGCTGTTGAATCATAACGTGTTGCATACCATCCGGCGTTCATGGCCTTGTTGCACTTTAGCCTTGCTCTAAAATAAGTTAACTACAAAGAAGGGCAGGCCATTCAAACCGGACCATTTTGCGTCACCTCGTTCGCTACGAACTCAAAACCATTTGAAGTCACGCTATAACATCATACGAGGACATAAAAATGAAAACTTGGCCAAACCTGGTAAATTTTGTATAAGTTTGAATGGTTAAGCAAGTCCGATGGTCTCAAGTAAAATCAAAAGCATGCGAGGCAAAAACATGCGAGGCAAAAGCATGCGAGGCAAAATCATGCGAGGCAAAATCATGCGAGGCAAAAGCATGCGAGGCAAAAGCATGCGAGGCAAAAGCATACGAGGCTAAGACGCACGATTGTTCAGAATGAAGAAACGTCTTGAAGACAAATGACTCAGAAGTAAGGCCTTGTCTCAATACACAGCCAGAGGCTAAGCGTCCATGTTAAGGGTAACAGTGTCTGTCTTGTTTCGTAAAGGCTGATTAATAATCTGTGTAAGAATTTATGCATTACACCGGAAGATGGCATTTGTTTGTAAGATCTACAATGTGGAGTTTGTTAACTGTCTTTCAATCCTCAAAAATCGTGAGTTATAAATCAAAACTCTCAAGTGATCCTGACTAATGTCCCCAGAATTTTAAAGGTTAAAAAACCCAAAACCATTGCTGCGTCATTTTTGACTGTTATTACGATTTCGGGGAGATTTTGAACATAATTAATTTCAAGGGGGGAAACGCAATGATCTTTTCGATAAAGATTTGGCAAGATATGCGATTGGGGCGGTTATTGGAAAAGATGTCAAAGAACTTCTAATTAATTTTCGGTTTGTTTTTGTTTACAAAATTGTCTGTATCGTGGTCAGAAGTGCATTGGCAGATGCCAATTTCTTATAGATCTTATTCCTTTAATATATCGAGGATAAGAACAGCTAGACAATTAGGAAAGCGACTTTGGTTTTTTTCCGAACTTTTTTCGGACAACTCCAAAATGCGTATCGTTTACAGAAAAAAGGTAATTGGGAGACATTTTCCCGTCTCCGAGAACTCCGATATCTGTCGTTCTTTATGTTTTCGAGTAAGTACTCTATGTTATTAAAACCCTCTTTTGTAAATTAAGTAATATTAGTTAGATTTATCTTAGCACTGGTAGTGGTATTTTAAATACGTTGACTATGAGGGGGTGGGTGCGTAGGAATTGGGTTGTTTGCAGGCAATTGATATTATGGTATTCCTTGACAACGAGGAGAGGAGAAAGCACTGAAAATCGGCAACTTCTGACGACATCATCAAAATAAGGTACTCAAAGCGTAGTTAGTTGTAGACCCAAGAGTATTCAGACACATTTGTGATGAAGCAATACGATTTGTTAGCAGTAGGAAACTGTTTAAATATTGCAATTATTTTTATAGGTGTATACCTGCACTAAAGAATCGTCAGTTAAGCTGCTAAGGCTTTCTGGAATAATTAATGCCTATATAGCGTATGCCGCATGCCCTTTAGAATAGCGGTTAATTTAAAATGTGATAAGGATGGTTTCCTTCAGGCAAGTAATTAGCACTTTTTGTAGATGTATGTTCATAGGCACATGCGTGAGTTGTCGCTAATTTACCTGTAAGTTCAGTAGACTCACGTGGCATCACGGCACCTCAGACGGTGCTGTGACGTAGACGACTAAACTGCAACGTCATATCTTATTGAAGGACATAGACTACTCACGAGAGTAGCACAGAGTCAGAATCGTGCAGATCTTATCCAGACTATTTGCTGATAATCTTGAGTTAAAGTTGGTCATCAGTTTGATATTTTCTGTTTGTCTTTAGTCGTGAAAACGGGGTGTAGTTCTAGTCTATGATGTTTTGTAGGATCTTGCTAGAGTCATGTTTCTAATAAGAGATTTAGAGCAAAGCAATTACCTTTCACTTTTCACATTTACACCGTTGAATTATATTTTATACTGGGACTTTTGATCGTTTTCTGCATTGGATTTATGCTTCAAAAGTATTTCTGAAGTATCTGGTCACAGCAAAAGATGATAGGAACACCAGTTAAAATTGAGAAACACAGAATTTATGTTAGAGCCCATAGTTGCTTAACTTGTATTGTTTTCAATGCTTTTTTGTTGCCTAGTTTTCGCGTCTTGGTTATCTACGAGGGAAGACCAAATTCACATATTTGTCTACTTAGGTAGGCTAGTATGTCAAATGAAATTCTGTTGTGGTTTGAATATGGCCCTTTTTGCCCTTTTCTCTCTCGTTGTCTTGTTTTATTTTTCCTTTTTGCTGTTTTTTTCTGTTTTCTTGACCAACCGCTCCAATGTTGGGCTGTAGCGTAGCAATTTTGTCGTCTTTTGAAAAATTCAAGCCTTGCATTTTTTAAGAAAATGAGTGGAGACGAGGATCGTTAAATGGAAATGGCAACATAAAGTGCTACATTGACAACCTTTGACGAGGCTCTAGTTACTAAGGAAAGCATAAATTGCATACAATACAATATCTATAGGAGGGAAAATGCACTGCTTCCCTGTTTGCGTCATATTGGCACCGATATTGGCACCGATGAAGGACTGTATAATCACATCTTTATTTGTTAAGGGCGTTATTTTTCAGTTCGTATGCACATGCAGAGTTTCAAATGGGGATGACCATTTACCATTGTAAACAGAAACGTTGCGTTTCTGTGCAAAGTGAATGAATGCTGAAACTAGGGTATTTGTGACGCTAAAAGACACATGGGTGTGATGTTACTTGATATGATGACAATCTACCTCTTAGGTCAGGGCTTTTTAAAGTGGTTGTCGCGAACGTAATTGATTTTTAACTGTGCAGCACGAAAAAGCTTCGACTTTATGAGTAGGGTAGCAGTAGAGCCAGATCTGAGGTGTGCTCTCTTTCAACAACGGTGACGGATAGAAAACTGATCCATCTCATTGACGTACGTAACTCGTATCTCGGCCTATAGTTCAGTGACGCTGTGATGCTTACCTTGTTTTGTAATGGAAATTCATTGAAAATAATTTGTTGTTTTCTGCTATGGTCGGCCCTACTCAAAACAGATGCGTTGACATCGATAAACACATCTCAATTTTAATAAAATGGTTATTCCTCTTTTCGCAATTGACGATAAAATGTGACATCAGACATGCTTGAATCAACATTCATGGAAGGACGTCGTCTGGTCGTACTGGATTGCTCCTAGAGGTAGCAGTTCCAAAAAATTTGAGAAGCCCCTGTATCAATTAGCAAACAGGACCGCCAAACTTTTAGGTGCCCATCAGACGTTCTTGTAATTGTTGACCATAGTGCATCTAATGTGCAGGTAATATCAACAAGTGTTGACCTTAATTCACGAACGTAGGCCATGCGGTGTCATAAAGAAAATGTGGCATACGCGAATTGATGCTTTGAGAGACAAGGGGTGGGAAACAGCAGGTATAGGGCAAAATTTCTCTTTCAACCAAGGAGAAACGTATTTCGCCGAACATTGTCACAAGATGAAAACACTGAAACATACTGCAGACACGTACAATTGTAGTAGACGAAAGAAAATCTATGTTTCCAGAAAGACTTTGATTTCAGTCATATACAATCCCACAAAATATTTTTTTTAGAGAGTGAGTCACTCCTACGCTTCTGTGCTTAATTGCAGGCCGCGGTGCATGTTTATTCTTTCTTACAAGATTCTCCCCCCAATTTTTTTACTATGACCCCTGATATCATTTTAAGCAAATTATGAGTTCCCCTCATTTAGGTTACACTTTCCTGTTGTATACAATTGAGAGACATATTACGTACTGTAGTAACTATTTCATATTTTATATCCTTGTCTTCCAAATGTCTTCAAAGAGCATCAAGTCATAGCAGATTAAGAGCTGCCCAAACCCATATAGCAAAATATTCGAGTTAAAAGTGACTTACGATATGTGATTTGTTTCTTATTTGATTGTCACCCCTTTATTTTACGGCATTGTTGTACAACCCAGGATCCATGTTATTCCGAACTCCAATTTATCTCTTGTTATTTAACCATTTATTTATTTTATTTACCTCACTCATTAGTCTTCGTAGACAATTAAACAAGAAAGGTAGTCAAGGATACTCGACAAAGTCAATAATGCTATAATGCGATGATAATGGATAATGCTACTTGCATATGATCGTCAGAGTACACCTCTGCAAATCTGGAATGCCCCCCCTTGTCCGTAGTCCATGGCCCTAAGTGCCACGTACTTTTGCTGTTTCCAGGAAAACTTTTCCGCCCATATCTGTAAATTTGGCACGACTAAGAATCGGCGCGTCATAGTGCTCATGTTCTGCAACTAGGTTCTGCAAGTTCCGCGCATAAGCTATTTGACAGTCTCTTTCATTACCACTACGCATACCAGTGTTGCAAGGTACGTTAAAGGCGCCCTCCTGGGTTTTTTAGAATATCAACTGGAGTGCGGGACCATATTCAGTTGCAGTTCGTTTGCACCTACCGAATTAGCAGGGTTTGCAGTTATCAGCTTAAAATTAAACTTTCATCAGCTGTTCCTTGGAAAGGGCTCAAAACAGGGATTAAGAATGAGGCATTACTCGCTGCAACGTCACTTACTCAAATATAGAGATGAGAGTTTGAAATCACGAGTTGGAAAAGGAAAACGCCCTCACACGAGTCCCTCAATCAGAGAGTCCCGTTTAATTGTGGCCCCGATATTGAAATTTCCTTGAATAAACAGTAAATCCTGTAACTGTACACAATCTAGGGAGGGAGGGGGTGTTCAGTCCCTGCATCTATAAAGTGCGCCCTATATTTGGACTGCCAGGTGATAGCCATCATGCGAAGGGCCCACTGACCCATTGGACCGTCCTTTTAATCATAAGCGGTCATCTAATTGGAATTAATGCGACACCTAATCCTTGCCAAAGACAGAGCATAGATTTTATCTCGCTCCTTTGTCTCACCCCACTCACAGATGACAGAGGAACTGGCATACAAAACGCTTAGGGCAGCACCCCATTCCCCAAATAATTGATAAAGTTTAGTAAAATAATAATAAAAACACGCACTGACACTGATGATGGCGATGATACATGACGATCGAAAGTGGAGAGATGACAACTGATAATGATGATTGATGATGATGACTGGAGGCAATGATAGGGAAACATGGGGTGCGATTTAGAAGTATGAAAAAGTGTGTTGTTATAATGGAGATCAGATAATCGGCTTCAGTACCACCCCACCCCACCCCCCCACACCAAGCATTGTCTAACACAAGCAGCATTCCAGCATGCACTGAAGTCCTGGCCACAAACGGCAACCAAATGGCCACATAACACTGTTTTGTGCAGGCATCTAACTGAGAGGAGTGACGGCTATTGAACGGTTTTTCAGTTCCTTCCTCGAGTACTACAAGTAGTAAAACAATTATTGATGAAAATCATTTGGCGTTATTAACATCTAATGCTCTTGCTTTCACAGTCTCTTGAATGTGAAAATCCTGACGCAACCCAGTTCAAGTCGACCGATGAAGGAAGAAGGCAAAGAAGCTCAAAAGTGCATTTACTCAACGGATTCTAAACATCGTATTGTATATACAGCGATGGCATTCTACAGGCGAACGTTCACAAAAATCGAGTCATCAACGAGGTAAGGGCGTTATCACCTCTTCTACAAAATATTTGCATACAAAAACGCTATTGGAGTCGTCATATATTATTCCAGTCATGCCTATAATTTACAGATTGTATAGTCTTACCCAATAACTGAAGAGATCAAGGTTTGAAATGGGCATTGTCCTCTGACGAACTAGCCTCTATATCAAGCAAAACCTTGACATTCGAACGTGAAGGTGAGGCCAAACCTGGTTTGTTGCTGGGACAGTAAGTGAATAAAACATTGGGAATTGTATTGCCATTTTCTCTCTTGTTCACCTGCTTACCAAGGAATCATGGTCAAAGGTCTGCCAAATCGAAGCACTGAGAAATATCGGTGATTTGATACCTCTTAATGGAGGGGTATACGCTATATGTGAAGACCAACTGCATGAGATTGTGGTCGGTTTAGCTACAGTGTTTGAATTTAACGAACATCGAAATAGCTTCGTTTCTGGTAGCCATGTACCATACTAGTATTTGCTTTCACTTCTCCCCTTTTATATTTACTTAAAGTGGCGAAATGCTATATTAGCTACTAGTGAAAGGTACTCCCTAAAGCTTCAGTCCCAGGCAGGTACAGGGTGTCTCAGTTTTGCGGGCAAATTAAATTTGGGGATGGGGAAACTTTGCCGAACCTTTTCATTTTGACCAATGACATTTGTGGCAAGCAAGCTTTGTCCATAGAAATGTTTTTCCCCATCTTATCTGACCAGGAAGCCCAATTACGAACTCCCATTTTCATTTCGAATTAGCAACCACACACCGAATCGTGAAATCTATTTCCATGAAGAAAACAGCCATCTTTCCCCAACCAGCTATTTCTACCGTCATGCCTCCCTCGACTCCATCTTAGGTTAAAGAAATCGTGATATCTGATACCGTATCCATAGCCGTATCGATAAGAAGTAACGTCTTTGCGAGAATGATAAGTTTTGAATCGCTTTATCAGGCACAAATACATGTCCTCTGATGGCTTCGAAATTCAATACTTGTATTCAGACTAGCGCCGAGGCCACGACTAGTGAACGACACGTGCTTGATGCCTGTCAGATTCACTATGGCTTCTCAAAAATGTACCGCCCTTGTAAGCGAGGGAGATCGACGGTTGCCTCTCAGACTAGGTTAGTTTTCTTCTTCCCGAAAACACGCTTTGATATACATAAATAAACTAAAGCATAGTTCTGTAAGAAGGAGAAAGGCATCTCGTCAAAGTGAGACAAACCAAGACGTTCTGGCCACCCTTTCTGAATTACTTTTATTATATTTATAACTCCAAAAGCTGATCATGTGCCCAATTCTATTGCCAACGATTGGCCATGGATCAAGCAAAAGCCTTTGCCTGTCTGAATTTGGTAGTACAATAAAATACGGCTTCGTTACTTAGTAAATAAAAACAGTTTATTTATCAATGTTGAACGTATTACGTTCGTCCATGACACCATTTAGGGCAGTGCCTCCATATTTCCACTGATCTCTAAAAAAGACTGGATCGAGCTTCCCATTGTTTCCAACTACGAAAAAGTGTAGTCACGAGTACTGG
>JAAAKL020001640.1:0-29781 GCA_010016065.2 Carybdea cf. marsupialis auct. non (Linnaeus, 1758) | reverse complement strand
AACAGTTATACTGATGTTAACAGTTGCTTTTCTTTGCTAACTTGGATTTGCTGTGTTTGAGGGTAACATTTTTTTACTGAAATCAGATCGGAGTGAAACAGTAGAAAATTATACGCTTATAAGGAGTGAGGGCATAGGTGGTTATACTAGGGTTACACAACTGGTGAATATTACCTTTGGCAGACTACTGGTGAATTGATTCGCTCGTCAGTTTATTATGACTTATTCGAGACAGAGCTGGTCCACTGGTTCAAACAGCTACCTAATGACTCAATGGTTATGAGATTCCTCCCCCTGAAGTGCTATATCTTGTGACATTGGCGACCTTAAACTGCCGGGCATTCCTGTCCCTTGCCAGTCTAATAAGCTCGATCATTTCCATTCCAATCCTTGTTGCAATGCTTTACAAAAACGTAATTCTTTGACGTCCTCGATCCCTCTTTCTTGCTATCTTCCCAGTGAGTAACCGGTCTTCCAAATTGACTTTCCTCGCACTGTGCCCTGGATTTGGGCGTCCGAATTCCGGTCAAGTGATATCCTTAAGAAAGGCATGAAGTTTATTATCAAGCACTGGATATAGGTGTAAACACTGGAACATGGCTATGATAGCAAAAACCCCTTTCACAGAGCAAAATTATGCCCAAGCAGCACTTCAAACATGCACCTTCACCTAATTAGATACTCCACTATGAAGGATATAAATGTTTACTTATATCTTATTGTTAATGGGTTTGTTTTCCTCTACTATCTACTTTATCTGTTTTGTCTTTTCTTGATTTCTCTATTGTCGCTTTTTTCCCGATAATATCAAATAATTGATATTCGCTTGTACTCTCGTTATTGCTCTTCAACGGTTTCTAGGAATTCTTTTGGTCTTACGGTGGTAGTTCTTTTGTGGTTTGTTTTTCTCATTGTTATTGCAATTATTATCATTACTATTATTGATATCATTGGCTTATTATTATTATTTTTGATAATTGTTTCCCTTGTTTGTTTGTTGTTTACTTAAGCCACGGTATGTATGATAAGCTATTTGGATATACCTACCACTGGTTAGCATCCAACGGTATTGCTTTTCTTTGTCAATAAATGAATGAGTTTTTAAAAAAAAATTATTATCATTTTAACTAACAACGAAAAAATAACGAAAAAACCCCACCATTTTACAAGTATATCAGAAGCGTGTCGCAGATCACAAGTCATATACGCCTCTGCCCCGTCACTATTATTATGAAAGTTAATGATCTAATTTTGATGTTAAAACCTATAAAAGTTTGTTGATGGTAAAGAACCATTATTATAGGTTTTAAAACGTATACTAGAAGAGAGACTTAAGAAGACCCATCTGGTAACTCAACTCAACTCCTCTTTATCTGGGATAAAGAAGCTCTTTTCACCAAATTTGCTTTGTGTATGTACGTGTGTATGTATGTACATAGATGCAAGGTGTCATTTCAATTTAGGCGGGACACATTTTTTTTTTCCTTGTGAATTTTAAGATTGAAATATTGGGGCAAATTTGAATTTGGCAGTTTTAAGATGATTTTTCTTTAGCAACTATTTAAATACAGGTATTTTGGAAGAAGCATCCGCCAGGGTTTTTTGGCCGAATTTATAGGCAATGGTATTTATTAAAGAATGAATGGGAAAAGATATGATAACAACAGGAAGAATGACGGAAGACAGGCGGAGGTGGAAGGAGGAAGTGCTGAAAAGGGTGCACCTACGGCCTAGCAGGCTACGGTAGTGATGATGATGATTTGTCTGAATTTTGACTTTCCAGTCCCCCCTTGCTCTTCCGTCTATGTGTTTACATCAGAGTGCGTGGTACTTACCGTCATGATCAGTCCCGAAAAAATCTCAGTAATAGCATGAAATCAATACTAAGAATACGTGTGTCGTTTTAACCGACTATTGCCTTGATCATTTAAAGCCTTAATCGTATCTTACTTTTTGTATTTCGTATTTTGGAGGACTGCAGTCTTGCCAAGTAATTGAAGAGTGTTGATATATATATATATATATATATTTATATATACATATATAATTTATCACTTTGCCTTTGTTACAACTATTCCAAGTCTTTCAGAGCCAGCGAAAAACACACTGTATAGGGTTTCAACTAAAAAGCACTGGGTAGGGCGCATTCCTCCGCTACTCCACATATGTATACTTTTGGTTAAAGTAGATATGTATAATTTATATCATACCCGGTCAGCAGAGTGGGCACGAACTTATCAAGATGTCGAGTGCTCCGATCCCCCAAACCGCTTCGTGCCTATACCAAAACCGGCTCAAGTGAACCCCTGATGTGCCCATAAACTGTAAACGGATTTTATGGTGTCTCAAATTGATATGATAAGGAGAATTGCATAGTTCAATATCGTATGCGACCTTAACAATAGAAGCATAATCAAGTGTTCTGGAGATTACCAGCAGTCACAGAACATGAAAGAAAATTACTTTTATTTCGCTATGCAATAGATTTTAAACTTATCTAGGAAGCCAGAAGAGGCCACAAGGTATCTCTTTATCCTTCTCACTTAGACATCAATGTTAGTGAGCAGTTTTGTGCCCATTTTATGTTGACGAGTGCTACTCTAGTTACTACTTTCAGTGTGAATTTGGTTATCCGTTTAGTTAATTTCAGTATTTCGGCAGTATCAGGCTCGATAATCTTCAAACGAATACGTGTACAAAATCCTTTTCCATGGTGTATTGGTTTTGCATCATGTACACTTTACTGTATACTGATTTTTTATTCTGATCACCCCGTAGTGAAACAGCAACTTATGCTTCCGTGGACGGAAATGAGAGATATTCCAAATTACAACAGTCCACTTGATTATACATTAATCTGATGCGCACTAGAAATGTGCTACAAAAAGACTTAAATTAACATGACTGTCTATCACCCATAAAAAAACCTTTGAAATAATTAGTGTTGACTATTATTGATTTGTTAGCACTTTATCCAAAACAATGCCACAGGATATGGGCTTATTAATACTGCTATCAACAGAAAGTCCATCCAACAGTTTACATATTTTTTACAGATGCAACTAGTTTTACTATATGCTGTGGATACTTTGCAATTCGACGTACTAATACACTTTACGATTCGTAAATACTTAGCATATTATTTGTCGCCTGACAATTTCATTAAAGGGAAACTGATTTATTTCTTAATACTTATGGGGGAAGCAGAAGTCTTTGCTTTAACCCAGCCAGATTCGCTGTGGGTAGTGACACCGATGTGAAATGCAGATCATTTGTTAACATTTTCAATCAAGTTGCCGCAAAAACACTTTTGAGCACAAATATGTATGCGTCCACCCATGCCTCCCCTTCGGTCTCGCTTTATTTCAACTCATTCCCAGACTCCCTTTCAGCCATCATAAACAAAATCGGACAAATTTTTTTTGATAGTCTCTGTAAGCAATAAGCGACAGCTTTTTCGCATAACATTCCGAAGGATATCGGGAGAGATTTACTCCTACATGTTTTACCGACCTTGTGCTAAGATACGGAATGTACCTCTAGAAGTAAATGAGTGAACGGGTAAGCTTTCGAAGGTTTTTTGTTGTTGTTATTACTGGTCAAGTACGCCTTCGGCGTTTGCTCTAAGTCTATATCTGTTGAGGATGGAATTGCAGCTGCTCACATGGAGCCATTAGTCTCGGGGTTTTTCGAGCTTACAGGGGTTCATCTCTTTATTAATGTGTTAGCGTACATATTCAGACACGGAATGACATTATACCATGAACTATTATCGGAGAAATATCATGCTATGCAGCTTTCAAAGCCCGTAAACATGTGCTCGAAGTTTGCATGTGTTTTGTTTTCATTGTTCTATTTTCGAGTCGTGATGCATGGGAAGGTGCGATGAAAAGAACACGATCTTGAGAGACTAAACGCACATTTTTTAAGTTTAAATGCTTTTTAAAGATCCAATACTGAAGGTGCTTCAAGTTCGGACGCGTTTCGTTATCGAAAGCTTTGTAAGGCGTTCTTACCTGGAAGTACGATCCACTGTTTCGCGGAAAGTTGGTTGAACAGGTAAGTGAGTATAAACATAACATTTGGATATTGTAATATTTGCTGTAAACGATTATCTCCGATGATTAAGTAGACAAGATCGAATAGAACTCTTCTTAAACCATTTCAAAGTCACAAACCCGATGTCGATTAGAGGTTTACTTGTTTCACCTTTTATGGTTTCAATTGCCTACGAGTAGTACCGTACAAAACAGTGTATGGATTTCTAATCTCAGTATCTCAGTAGTATAGACTAGTTACCATACTCGGTTCGCTTGGCAATGATATTGCTATCGTAAAGCACAGTCAACTAGAACCTTGACAATAGCAATTGAAATAGCTCATCCAAGCAGAGTGTTACAACATTGTAACTCGTTCACTGCGTTCAATACCACTTTAGCTCCGTGCTAGTTGAGAGACTCCTATTAATGTTGCATTATTGGTATCTGTCTTGGAAAGACTAAGACTGAGAGGTCCAGATTTGTGCACAAAGCTCAGGAATATCTGCGCACGAGTACACGATAGAAAAGGTAACCAATATGCTATGTTTGCTGGGGTTATATATGAGAACACCTGCTTCCAGGCTCAGCAATCGAAGGGACGCTCCTGCCGAAGTTGCGGATGCTGTGAGAATTGTAGTTCTGAACATAATCACTGCTCAGGGTATACCGGTAGGCCCAGAACCGGAAGGGTTCTTGTCTTTGGGTCGTTCCTTAGGCTTGATACAGCTTATATACATTGCTATTAAAAATTTTCAATATCTTGAATCCCTTGGTTCATCCGGAGTTTTACCGGGGTTTGATGGCAAAAGCCACGAGCTAGTATAACTTATTACACATTCTGGGTTTACTGCCGTATTTTGAACCAATTACTATTATTTATCTAATGCACTTACCCATTTTAACAGATTAATCTTTATTGGCAGACCCAAATGGTCTGTTGCAATCAGTTTAATACTGTTTGAATTTGCATGTATACCACGTCTTAAAGGCCTAATATCAATCTTGCCCTTAGGTCTAACATAGGCTAAAAGATGTTTATGTTCATTCATTTCTGTAGATAGAGGTTTACCAGATGCCCTGTAATGGTTATCTAAGGTTAATCAAGTCTGTAAATCTTCGTTTTGCTCGTACAGATTTATTTACTTAATGGTTTTGATAAACAATTACAAAGAAGGCTCTACTGTCATATTGATACACTATGGTGATACTCCATTGAGAAAATGTAATGTTATGAGTGAAACAAGACATTATTTGTAACAATGGCCCTTAAATAATAGCCAATAGGTATATTCAAACAGTGTCTGTATTAGCCACACTGACTTATTTTGTAGTTGTTGTCTTTTCATATTAGTTAGACAGATATATGCCAGCTGCCAGCTTCAACCAGGTGTTGTTTTTTAGTCTTTTATTTATTTTTACAATGGGTTCAGTGCTGCTGTTTTAACGTATTATATATATATAAGTAAACTAGGTAAAGAAGTAGACTTACTCATTTGGTGTGTAATAACATGAACTATATGTATGTATATATGTATGTACATATGTGAAAGAAACCATATATGTGTTTCAAAACTGATACCTTGACATGTATAGATACATCTGTAGTTATAAATCTATTTTAAGTTGTGGTAACCAAGTACACAACTCATTTTCGTAGCCCTTTTATCAGGTTGAATCTAGAGTGATGTTATTGATAACTATACATATGTAGAAGCTACATGTGTACCTTAGTAATGTAGTGGGCTCTTTTAACAAACTCTTGAAACACATTAAACAAGAAGATATGAAGAGAGTTTTGGGCAAACAAATTTGAAACTTGGAAACAGCAGGTTTTCCTGATATCAGATGATTGTTATTGGTTAGCACCATTAAGAAAAGTGGCCTAGATGAAAGGTAAAGATGTGGAAGTGCATTGTGGAGTGAAAGGTATTGGTAGACAACCTGGAACAGAATTTCTTAAAACCAGAAGCTTCTTAATGTTGAAAAAAATTGTGGTACAGGAGGGCTTATGAACTGTAGAAGTTAATATTTTAACTTATACTAAGCAGTATGCAAATGTACAAGACTCTTTTTTATATTAGATAATTATTATGTTAAGTAGGAAAGGACAATGGTAACAATGAGAGGAGCCTTGATACTAAATACAATGAAACTGAATTGAATGTATCATTGGCAAATTCACACAAGATACATTGTCAGTCTGTATAGGCAGTCCTTATCAAAATACGAAATCCAGGGGCCAATGTTGTAAAATGATTTACACGGTATTTTAACAGTACAGGGGCAAAATCATTGTTGTGGCACAGAAATGAATGTTATAAAAATTTCTAGTACAGCTGTAGCCCTACTGCTGTAAATTGTCTAGCCATTTACCTGCGTAGGCACAAAATGAATGTTATAAAACTAAAACTGAGATTACGGAAGTATTCTACCACAGTAATTTACTAGACTGTATCTACCAGTGGAAATTTTCCGTAGCTGCGGTAAGAATGTGGTCTTCAAGTTATGAGGAATTTGATGATCTTGTAAATGAAAATAAAGGTAACTTACCTTGCCGTGTGAGGGATTTTTGACCAAGACAGTACTTCGAAATTGATGACCTTCAGTTATTTCGTGAGAAATTTTGTATCTCACCGCAAGCACTTGATCAGATTGAAGCTCTTGTTGGTGAATGACTTCAGCATTGTACTGAGAGAAATCATCCATTATCACCAAGGCAGCACTGGGTTGGTACAAGTGGATTTTATCACACCATGAACAGTGTCCACAGAATATCGACACCTAAAGTTTTCAGAACTGTTCATCGAGTAAGTAGTGCACTTGACAGTATTGCTCCTCTATTTATTCCATGGCCAAACGACCATCTAATTACTGTAGCAAGACCATTTTGAGAAATTGCAGGCATTCCATCAATCTGTGGCTTTTACAACTGTACTGAAACCACTGTGATATACCCTTGTAGATTCCAGTGCAGAAAAAAGTTTTATAACACTCCATTTTTCTACCCTGGAATTTACAGGTGTAATTTACTCCACTACAGGAGTAGCTCAATTCAAGCTTTATAACATTGGTCCCAGGTAACTTTATCCAGTGAATTATAGTTCAATGTTGGAAGCTATTGACAAGACTAAAGTAAGGCTTCGCTTGGAAACTTTTAATGGCTCTACAAGTTTATTTCTTAAGTGTTTTGTAGTAGATCTGTTGAGGATGGAGATCAAGGGTTGAATCCTATTATTTGAAGGCAACAGATAGAAAATTGTAGACTGTGATGGCTCTTAAAATCGTAGGTTTAGTTTTAGCTGTTGTGTCAGATTTTATGTAGGACAGACTAAAGAATTAGCGAGAAAGTATCATGTTACCAAACAGAACATATCCTTATAAATATTTATGATAGGTCAAGGTTAGGCAGATTTTGTCTATTACCTAGAATTCATAAAGGAGTAATGTTTAGATTTCTATATTCACAATTATTATCTTGTATAGAATATGTAAATGCATGGCTATGAGAGTTCCTGGGAGTTATTCCATGATATTTAATTTTATGTCTGTCAACTTGAATACAGTTCTGTAATTATTCCAGGTCTAATTTACTAATTTCGACACAGCAAGGCTAGAAATGTGGCCTACCCTGAGATACAATAGCAGACATACATGGCATTGCTTGGTGTTATATTTAACTGACAGTGACAGTGTGGAGAGGTGGTCATTAAGTTTTACACACCACATTATTACATGAGGCTGCTTTTAGCTCAGGCTTTATTTTGTTTATTGGAGTATAATAGAACAAAGAAAATATATAAACATGTATGTTTGCATATACTTGACCAGTTTCCCTTCAGGTACCAGAAACTATTCTTAGTGTAGCTTAAACATTGAAGTAAACCTTAAAATAAGTATTTCATGATGCAGGGAGCTCCTGTTATAGAAGGCAAGCAGCCAACTAATTTTCTCATGAAAATTCTGTGAAATACTTAAATTTTGAGAAATAGAAGAAATCTTGAGGTTTTCTTCATTGGTACAAAGCTTAAATCATCTTTCATACAAACTAACTGAAGTACTGAACATTCTCTATTAACTGTGTTAACAACCCACTTTGTCTTACTTTTGAATTAGAGACTGTCATCTGATCACTGCAGATGATACATTATAATGGAGTTGTAAAGTTGTGAGCTTGGCATTAAAGACACTAAAGTTAAGAATCAAAATGGCTTCCCCAGTGAGTGAAAACTTGCCAATGAAAATTGGCCCTGCAACTGATGGTGGTATTGAGACTGGAGACAATTATAGCTGGTAAGCATACATAATGTATATACAAGTTAAGTTCAATAGCTTAAATTTGTAACTGCCATTGAAGGTTGTGAAACCAATGACTCAGAGTCAAAAGTTTCTCTTTTAATTTCATTTTTTTATGCATTTGCTACAATACATATATAATATTCAATCCTCTAATGGCACATGGTACTCCTAAGACCGAGAGAGGGTGTGGAATGTTATAACCCTATCTTCACCTTTGACCCTACCCCAGAGTATGCTGAAGCCAAACATAGCACCTTATTTTTGGGTTGTTTTTAGGAACATTTGCTATCTGAGACAACCCCTATTTATGCAAAGACCGTGTGGTGGTTTATTTCTTATGCCAGTTTTAAAATTGTGTTCAGGTTGGTAGCAGGGGCCTTTTTCTAGGATGTGAAAAGAGCTGGGACAAGACACTATATTACCCACAAATACAAGGTCTAAGCCTTTGATTATAAGGAGTAAGGGACTAAGAAGAGTTTTTAACAGACAAGTTTTCTATTCTTGTATTAGTATGATACTTGTTACAGGTTGGATGCTTCATGGCACCCCATATGCTATTTCTTTGACTGGTGCATTTTTTTCTTGACCCGATTGTCTAATATTATTTCCTTTCAGTTCTTAGTACCTGCCCTTTCCTTTCTTAACAATTGATATTGAGCAATGTGCATAACTTTGCTCTACTTACCCATATCCAGCCTATTTCTCCACAAGTGCATATATGTACAGGGAGCCTGTTCTTCCATCAGTAATGATTGAGAGCAGTGATACTTGAACAACTCAATGTGCATAAGAATCTAGTGACTAAACTTCTTGGAGTAGTATCCTGAAATGCTCTATAGCCTACAAGTATTTCTTGTATATGGAATTTCCAAGCCCTTTTTCATAGAAAGGTGACTAGCATTATGATAGTTGCCAGCCCAATACACCAGTTTTGTCAGTGGTGGTTAAACATGTAGACCAAAAAGCTAGCAGCCCACTAAGTTTAAGGTCAAAGCTGCAAGGAAATGTCACCAGTCATACCTTGATGATACATGTTATAACCTGGAGAACGCTGACAATTGCAAGTGCAGCAAGTCCAGTACTGCGAGAGAGCACATCTTAACTTATGTTCCTAATTTCATTTTGACTGACTACAACATAATTTACATTTCAATTTATTACTTAGGTATTTTACAACATTTGGTACTGATGGCTTCTGTCTTAGCTAATACAAGCTGATACAAATGACATGTGGTGGCCAGATCACAAAACACCAATTGCACAATAATAATAGACATCAATATTCAATATACAACAATACATGTGGACTATTCTCATTGAAAGAAGATTAACAATGTCATACTAGGTTATTTGGAGATCCCCTGGGTGTAGGGAGGGGGTAGTCAGTAGGCCCATGCCTACAATATGATGAATAATTTTGGGAATATTTTGCACTTGGGTGTAAAAATGGGTCTAAAAATCTTTAAATTAGGTCAGGAACTTTGAAAAAGTTTTTCTATGGAGTGTAATAGAGATAATGATGTAACAACACATAAATCTGGAAGTTAGCATAATGTGAAATGGTTGAGTTACGCTTGACAAACGGAAGTTGCCAACATACTTGTAACCTCTCACGAAAAGAACTAGGACTGTGTCGAAACAGTTATTTCATATTATTTCATCATCACTATAATGTTATTCCCATGATTAGTCTTCAACTTTAATCGTCACATTTAATTGCAAGATCATACTGCATTTGTTTTCATACTGTGCATGATAGTCATTAGTGCAATAGCATATGGCATAAGTTGTAAACAAATGCACCAATATTTGCTTCATCATTTGTAACCACACTTAGATCACACTGTATTTAATGTAAAATAAGTATCCTTTTTTATCAATATAATACACACTGGAAGGGTGCTAAACGCTAACCTCAAATTGTATCATCATTCCAGTCACGCCTTGTCATGCCACTGCCCTTACAATAATAACAAGTACCTCAAAAGTATTAACAGTGTTATATTGGTATATAATAAATGTGGAACTATGTGCAAAACATAGTTGACTTGCATTTTGAATGTATGGCCCAAAAATTGGTTTTGAAGGTATTTTTGTCCATAGACATTTGCATTGTCCCTAGGTATGAATTCATGTGGGGGTTTTGACATTAATAAATTAAAATCTTCTTCTTTCAAATAGTCCTGAATATATTCGAGGAAAAGGCATACATTTTTAAAATGTTTGGCCAAGCTATTCATGAGATACCAAGAGAGATACGGAGCAATGGGTCTCTCCTTCTAGTCTCTCCCCACATCCAAGCCAATGTGGATAAAATTGAAAGGAGAGTCTTAATTCTGAATTTCAAAGAATGTTTTGTTGTGTTCTCAACACCTTGCAACCCAATTATATAAGACGAAATTATGAGAGTGTTAGCTTTAAGGTCTGAATTGAACAGTTAAGGATTGTTCGGAATCCTTTTTCACAGTGTTTTACAGCACACTCATTAAACTTAATTAAAGAACTATATATGTCAGAAATTATAATTTCACATGGGGAAGTAACTTCTGAACAAAGGCTTACCACCAAGGCTAACATGTGGTGTATGATCACTCAAAGGCCAACATTAGGTTCCTTTTGCATGGAAGAAAAGGCATGTAAAAGGAATGTCTTGCATCGGTACTCAATCACAACACAAAAAACCGTAGTCTGATATTTAGATGTGCTATTTCTATTTTCAAAAAACCTGTAATGGCACTAGGCTTTCATTCAAATACTACTTTGTCAAAATACTACTTTGAGAAGTGGTATTTTATTGTTAGATGCTTTTGTTTTTGTTTGTATGTTTAAAAGCACTTCAAGTATTTTTACTCCATTGGAAGTTGTGAAGTATTGATATCCATAGATACTTAACTCTTCTTGTATTTTCATTTTCCCTTCAGGATGATTTCTTTATTAGATTCATCAAGACTCTCAACTTTTGTGGTGTCAATGTCATTGATTGTTTATGGGAGTTTTCCGTAAGTTCTCTTGCATGATTGATTCAGATAAACTGGAATAACTTGACCCAAAAACAATGCAGGTGCTTCTCATAGAGAAAAGGACCAATAAAGCCCTTTCCTTTTGATGGTATTAAATATTAAAACATTATCTGACATACTAATTCCACTGGTTTAATACAAATTTGATGTTTATAGAAGAAAAAGGTGCACCCTGATAGTTGTTAGCTGGGAGTATTTTGATCCCAGATGCACTGTTGTTCCAAGAGTTTGGATCTGCCTTAGGATGATGAACGTTTCCGATGGCTGCTTACTCCATGCTGCACATTCTCCCTTCCCAGCAGTTGTGAATACAAAATACATAAAATACACGTTTTTGTTACCAGCTACTAGAATACTGTACTCACAATTTGTAAGTTTTCTTAGCATCATTATGTTCTCATGATTTTAATTCTAAATTCTTCATGACTGCAATGTAAGTCTGCAGTTGAACTTTAAAGCAGTCTGTAAACAAGGCCTTGATCTGTTCTAAACCAGAGGTAGTGATAATAGTATAGATTTCTCCCACAATAAACTGATAAATCCATTATTTTTATTATATATGCCTTCACTGTGTGTCTTAAAGTGTCATGTTGGCATACTTGAATAAAATGTCATGGTAGCTTTGAGGAAACAGTGTAAGTTTTGCATAATTTACTTGAATCTGGAGACTTAGCTATTGTCTATAGACCATTGTCATCAGATAGAACTAAATGCACTTGACCAAACACTACATAGTGCTTTATAATGAAAGTCTTAGTTTCAATTTAGACTTTATTTTGTTACTGAGAGAATTCTTTAGTGTCTTCATTAAGTATACTTTTAAGCTGTTTATATGAAGAATGGCCATCTACAATAGACCTATTTAACAGATTTGCCTTTCAACATACTTGGGATACATATTTAATATTTGGAATCCAGGCCTCCAGTGGTGTTTATGCATCTATAAAGAGCCCTATTATAATGCAATATTAAAATGATTTCCTCTTTGGACGTTTTTATCCACTTTACAGTATACAAGGGATAATGTTGCTGTTATTTGTATGTCTATTTCCAAATTAACTCTGTGAACCTGATTTCTGGAACTGATAAACTTGGAAGGCTACTTTAAATACGCCAATAATAGAAAGTGATGTAGGCACAACACCCGTCAAAGGTAGTCAGTGGATTCAGATCTCTTTATTTAATTTAGTTTGCTAGTTTGTGTAGCAACTTCCTCCCCTGTCGCCTGAGACTGTTCACCATAAGTAGGAGCATGGTTTGATATTTTGATGTAATTTTATTTTTTATGTAGAGCAATCAAAGTTGAAAATTCTGCAGGTAAAGAGGGTGATGAAGCATCGGCTGCAAACACCATGTTTGGAGCAAGTTTTCAAGGTTATTTCTTTGATATACTTGCTAAATGTTAATCCGTGATTCTGTAAAAGATAACGTCATAATAATGCGTATATGTATCAAAAGAGTAGCTTTCATATGTCAAGTGACTTCTTTCTTTGCTGGCTCTGGGTTACTGAGACATAGCTGTAGTTTTGGGGTTGTTTTCTATCTTGATACAAGCATGACCTTTGGTTTTGAAAGAGGAAGGAGTACTCTGCGTACCTCCTTTACAGGGCAGGATAAAGATATATCGGTGAGAAGATTATGTTTCACTAAACTACTGACAAAATTCTGAAGTGACTGTCAGAATATTCAAATCATGAATATTTCATCTATTGAGTACTATCCCTTATCAACCTATTTGTTCATTTGGTTCTTTAGGTGTTTGATGACTTTTTTCTTGTTATATTTGTTGAGCTAGTTAATGATTCATTGCTTTTATATCCGTTTACGTACAGATTTATTATTTTGTTGTTCATATTCCCTCAGTTATTTATTTTTCTTGCATATATTTATTACGTTAGTAGTTAATTATTATTTATGAAGTTTATTTATTATCTACGTTATGGCTTATTTATTTATTCATTCACTCATTTAATTACTTGTTTATCCGTAGAAATAATTTAATTAGCTTGTATATTTCTTGTTCATTTATCTGATTATGTTGTTTTCTATTGATATCAAAGTCCAATGAAATTTTTTCTCTTCTCATTATAGGTTCACATACAATCGAGTCATTACAGGCCATCTTGCTTCCTGTTGGAGCATCATTCACACTTCTTATCATGTTCTTCTTCTTTGACTCTTTGCAACTTCTTTTTACGTTAATGACAGCAGGTAAGATTCGTTGTTATCCTTCTTAGGACCCTAGTTTGCCTGGGGGCCATTGACCCCCCCCCCCCCAACACACACACACACATACAGACAGATACACACTTTTATTAAAGTAAGCATTTTCAAAGACGCTCTGTTGGCTGTAAATTCTAAACTTTGCGTCAAGGGGCTCACTATCAAATGCATCCCAAACTTACCTGAGGGTTACGTGGTTTCCATGTCGTGTTTACATGATTGCTAAATTACAAAGCACAAAGAAGCCCGGTTCATTCAGAGTAGGCAGATATGTCAAGTTTGCACCCTTTTCAAGGAACAAAAACACGATGCATTTGAACGACTCTTCAAACCTCACTGCGATTTTATTTGATTTTGTGCTGAGACCTTGGATTTTCGATTATCATTTTCGTGGAGCGTTGTTGACATGGTAATTCAACGTGATGCCTGAGAGTAGGAAGTTGTGACTGGAAACTTATCATTACGTCACATTTATTTGGGAAGGAAGAGTGCTACATTTCGAAATTTTTAGGTTGAAGATAGTCTTTTGATTTGGTAGTTCGACTATGAAACTAGCATTGCGGCCGAGTTTATTATGGTAAAAGAGGTATATACACTGATAAAATTGACATATCATTTCATAGATTAGAGTAAACAGAAACCAAGTTGGTGATTGAAGCTTGACGAAGTACCTTAATTTTGACTGAAATATTAGGAAGTAAGGAGGTAACTGAGGGACCTAGGTTTCGGCTGAAGATGCCCCCACCCTAACTTTTCAAAGACCGACTGCGGCCCTTATTCTTTCTCGAGTTCACTGCAATATGGTCATTTCATTCTGGATATAACCTCTTATTAAGCACTCTGTTTTTTCTGTACCTTTTAACGGCCTAACATGTATTAAACTCTTCATTAAGTGTAGATTAGAGAAGCAGTTACAGTCTCCTGCACATTCTAGCCCGTCTTTCTCTATTAGATTACTGATATCTCTTCCTAGTGATTATCTTCAACCCCCCTATATAGCTACATGAAAGGCCAAACGTTTTGAAATGATTTTGTAGCTATTGCAGTCGTCCCAATTATCTATTCAGTGATTTTTACTATCTGTTATGAAATCACTTGTGCTAAAAGCCCGTATCATCATGGCTGCAATGGCGGTTTCTAAATCATTTGTAGAATCTGTTTGTGCACTCTTCCTGGAAATCATAAGATCCTGGATTTTAATTTTTCACTGTCCGAAAATCTTTGAAATTGCCCGCAAAAGGCAGTCTCCTTCAAAGGCGGAAGTTTTAGTAAAATGGATCCTGAAATGGTTTTGATCAAACATCTATAGTTTATTTTTCTTGGAGTTTTCTTCTACGGATTTGCACATTTATTCTATCATGGGAGTTTTTGCCATCTAGCTAGTCCACCCAGGAAATTTCTTGTGACGATCCTACAGTTATTTGATATATGCTCTGCATCCTGCGAAGTCAAACCTGGATTCAGTGGGGTGATTTTGTTCTCAAGAATTTATTGCGCCACAATAAAAAAATAATTTATTCTCTCTCTATTTGACAGTTCTAGCGACGGTGGCATTCTCATTTCTCCTTTTGCCAGTATGTCAGTATATGACGTCACCCTGTTTCAATACTACGAACAAGTAAGTTGAAAACTTTCACTAACAAGTGATTTTTTTTCCTGTTATCCTTGCACTACCTTTTTTAACCGATGAGCAAAATCTTATTATTAGCAAGAGGAGTGTATTGGAAAATACATTACGCCTTATACAGCTGTGATGCACAACCTTTTTAGTGTATCACCCAAAAGTTACTACGATATTTTCTTCTAGCCCATCTTAGAGTTATACACATGTATTTGATATACGAATCGTGATATATTTAATGTAGAGTCAAAAGGTGCTTGGAAACTTATTTTCTTGTGAGACCTCAGTGCTCACTGCCATGTTCATTCTCATGACAATAATTTCTAATTTTGCAGGTTAGCATACCTTTTAGAGATAACATTGTTGAAAATATTTTGTTGTACATATATATGTGTGTGTGAATAAATATGTAAATTTTGTTATAAATTCAGGATTTTTTTGATCATTGAGACTTAAGTTTGCAGACATATTTGCCAAGGTTTGAAAGCAAAACGTGTTTATCAAACGAAGCTAAGTCGATACATTGGGAGGATGATGAAGTATGACTAAAAGTTAAAAGTGTGACTCAAAAACAAGAAGAGCAACTAAATAATGATCTTGTAGAAAGAGGGTTGTTAAGTAACGACCTGGTTGCAATGAAAGGGAGTATCTTAAGAGATTTGTCACGATTTTTTGTGGCTCATTTACTTTGCTTACGGACCTCGATGGTACACGCGGTTTCAGTTAACTTTGCCTGTTCTTGAGCAGTTGCCTCATGCCATTTGAAACCCAGGAGGTTCTCATTGTGAAAATACTTTGAGCCGCTCGCTGCTTATTTGCACCTTAGTTTCCGTAGTTAAGTTCTCCCAGATTGTTTTTGACGTCTTGCTAGGCTATATTTGGTCGACTCTTTTCTGTTGATTAGCCCGTTGTTGTTCATTTGTCTGCGTATGTACTGGATCCTGGATAACTTGACTCCAACTGTGATAAATAAGAGCTAGCTTTAGTAAGAGCGGAGGATTTGGTAAGACGGCTGAAAGGAAAGAAAAGAGATTACATATCGTCTTTAAGTAGTTGTGAGATTTGATACTCGACGGCCTGACTATGAAAAGCATGAGTCTGGTACGTTTGATTGACCGTTGCGCCTTTTTCTGGTCATTCAAAATAATTCTAGTAAAATGGTAGTAAACAATGTAGATTGAAATGAATCTTATTTTTCGTAGGATTTCCCTTGGTATTTGTGGAAGATTTACATCGGCGGAAGTAATCTCTCTAGTAGCTTCTTCTTTTATCGTTTTGTTGTGGATATTGACTGGCCATTGGCTGCTGATGGATGGTATGTGTTGCATTTTGATTATTTCTAAATTACGAATCTAAGTAGAAAGGGCCATTGCCCGATTTTGTACTTTAAAGTTATTTCCAACCTCGATTACATACGAAGAAACCAGTTTTCATGCACCCATTGACCGTAATCAACTAAAACGTCGTTGATATATAAACGTCGTTAATATAAACCATTCTCCGAAATTTCTGACCATCAGTTGAGTATTCTTAAATTATTCACCGCTTGCGTTAGGTATCGAGCCAATGGCTGCCATAGCCATTATCTCGAAGGGGAGCGGTCTGAAGTTCATTAAGGAGGACGTTTTGAAAATGAACTTCAATGCATACTAATTCAATATTCCCCCATTGTGTATAAGCAGTTTATTCCATTCTCCATCCTCAAGATGGTTACGAATCATTGAAGATTCGGGATAAATGAGGTTTTTAAAAATCTCTTAATAGCTAAAGGTATATAGCGAAAGTGGATAAGATTTCGTGGTTAAGTGTAGAAGACGTTTCCTTTTTTGAGCGCCTACGGGCTGCCTCTGGCTGCTCTACCATGATTCCTCTCGACTGCTTGTGTTCCTCTCTGCTTGGCGACGGCCTAAGATGTTAATACCCGAAAACGAGGAGTCGGTTAATCCAATAATTACAATGGAGACTTCATGTGTGGACACAAAATATGTCCAGCATTACTATCCATTACTTTTACACCTCCATACAATGAAGTTTATCAGAAATGGTTGTCTTTCTTCCGGATATATCAGAGTATTGACCTCAATCATTTAACGACATAACCTTGTGTAATTACATCTGTAAGTAAGGATTGTTCTTAGAAGTTTGATTTTCTGGCTCAGTCATATGATAGCAATAAGTGCTAACTTAAAAGTACTATTTCGTATTTCGCCGCAAAGTTCTCCATGCAGCGGCAAAACTGAAAATTAATTATTAAGCATTCAAAATTTTGAATGACTTTGCATTTAATTGTGTTGATTGTATGTATCATATATAGATGTAAATTGTCCATTTGCTATGATATTTTTTATGACCGTGTTTTATTCCCAGTCACAATTTTTGTTGTTTAACTCTTTCGATTAGTAATTCACAATGATAGTAAGTTGTGATTTTGTGATTGGTGTACGATAGATACCCATTTTGTAGAGGATGAAATTGTTCATTTGCGCCCATAATATATGAGCTTTATTTGAAAATTACTACTACTAAATCTAACGGAAGTTTTTAGGTCCTTTACATTATGATAGGCCTGCTAGAAATAGGCATGAGTGCATCCTCGTTCCACACACCTTATTTATGTCAGCTGCAACATTCAGTCATATAAGATAGCCTCTAACTATGTGTTTCAATATTTGCCCATTGATAGAGTGAATTATCGCTGACTGTCATTTTGTTGTTTTCACTCACAGCTCTGGCAATGGCTTTGTGCGTTGCAATGATAGCGTTCGTTAGGCTGCCAAGTCTGAAAGTTTCCGTACTTCTTTTGTTCGGGTTATTGGTATACGATGTGTTTTGGGTAAGTATCTTTCTGTTTGTATTCGATTTTGATGTGAACGGTTCGATTTCCGTTCAGTTGCTAGTTGGAAAGAACCGACTGTAGGCTCTGCTTACCAGTAATGGTAGGCAGAGCATCTTCATGAATACCCTCTTTCCAGCTATGAGCAAAAAGGAGGTATTAGGGAGGGAGGGAGAAATTTTTGTTACAGGTGGGTATCAATCAACTTAAATACCATTTCGAAGCTTCAACTGCTTACAAGCATGGATGTATATGATGTCTTTTGGAATCACTGTCCCGAGTCATACAAACACAAGTTTCTGGTGGATTTTAGTTATGATCAGAAACAAATGTATTCTGCGTGCGGTATGCTGGGATTTGGTATTTATTCTGAATGCTGCTTTTCTGCAGCTTCGTTGGTTGCTAAAGAGATGTTATGATATGCCTATATTGACAGCCATGCTGATATGTCGAACAAGTAAACGTATATTGTGGCGTTAGAGCAGCAGTTACCCTCTACTTTTCGCAGAGGCCCCTATAGTTACGAACTCGGAAAGACGATATACGGCGTCAAGCATATTCCGTACCTTGTTTGATAATCATTTCGATACAAATCTCTATGAGAGGAAAACATCAAACTGCTTTTAGTTGTTATTTGGTCATAAATTGTGTTAAAACTGTACTCATTATCGTTAGCGTTGATATTCCAGGGCATATATAGGGTCAATTTGCGTTTCCCAATGTCACCGTTGCCATTATTAGGGACAGGGGACTCAAAATTGTTATTGAGCATACGCCCATGGACCTGACACCCACTCACTACTCTAGCCTTAAGTCCTGAGCATAAGACCTTAACCCATATTTTCTTAACGTGGCCCTCTTTTTAAATGACGTTTAACAAACACGCACTTAAGATCGTGGATTTCGTTTCTTTCTAGGTTTTTTTCTCACAGTATATATTCAACGTAAATGTAATGGTTAGAGTTGCCACACAGCGATTCCACAGCCCAGTAAGTATGACCTCATTCCGTAAATGTACATCACCGATAGTTGTTTAAAAGTAACTAATTTTTAGCCACATTTCCTACAGTATTACTCTGATTGCATGCACTTGCCCCTGGAGTGCACCGTTAAATAATGGGCCTTAATGAAACTTTGAAAAACTTTCCTGGTTTTGGGCAAGTCAATTATATATAGGCGATCTTCTATGCAAATTGTGACAAAATTCTCGTTTACCACTGTTGCACCGGACCTTGCATCGCGAGGAAAATGAAGCAGATTCAGATAATGTACCCAAAGCAAAACGTGCATCTTAAATCTTAAAACGAACTTACGCAGTCACTAAATCATGAGGAAGAAACCGTTATCGAAACGCGTTTTACTGAATGACAGATCGCTTTCTGCCTTTACCAGCTTTAGAGCTCTTTCGTGCAAATTTCTGGAAGTAGTTCTTCCAGTGGCTTAATAGAAAGCGCCAGAACGATAATGACAGACATTTAAAAAGTGTATAAAATTTACTATGTATCACCGTTAAGGCCATCACTTAAACCAATTTAAGTTTCATTGATGAGTGTATTTAAATTGCGTAGACAGGAAAACTGTGAATGCAATAGGCAATACATCTGCATATTCCAAGGCAGTGGGGGTGTTGATTTGCGTAAAGGGGGTCTCAGCCCCTATAACTCAGCTAGCTGTAACATCTCAACAGGTTGAACCTTAAGATTTACCAGCTTAGACATTTCCAAGTAATATTGTTGTATCACGATCAAGGTTACCACTTGAATATGTATCCATTATCAGGAAATAAAACTTACATCGTGAGTAACATCCACTCTTGAGTAGTTCATGATCAATAGTTCATAATAGTGATGATAATGATGATGATTATGGTGGCGGTGGTGATGATGCTGGTAATGGAGATGATGCTGGCTCTGCTGCTGCTGCTGATGGAGAAGATAGTGATGGTGATGATGGTGATGGTGATGATGATGGTGATGATGGTGATGGTGGTGATCATGGTGATCATGATGGTGATGGTAATCGTGATGGTGATCGTGATGGTGATCGTGATGGTGATAATGATGGTGCTCATAATGGTGATGGTGATGGTGATCGTGATGGTGATCATGATGGTGATCGTGATGATGGAGATGATTGTGGTACTAATGATGTAATAACGATAATAATGATGATAATTGTGAAGATTATGAATAAGAAGAAAAGAAATGGTCTATAAAGATGAAGAATATAACGGCAGGTAAAAATTTCTGAAACCATACAACCTTGGCACGATTGATCTTGACAGTCATTGTTACACTTGGAAGTGAAGCTGAGAAAATTCCTTTGTCTAGCAACGATTTTTAATATTTACTATTCGTGGTATTGTAATGCCCATGTTTATAAACTGGGACGGTAAAGGTATTGACCTTGTCAGTTTGTGAAGTGAAAAGAACGTTTTAGTTAGCTGTCGTATGTGTTAACGTTTGTTTACTTTCAGACTACGGTTAATTCCAAAATGATCGAAGCAAAGTCCAGTACTCCACTAGGATATAACTATTTTGAATGTAGGCACCCTTCTTATATTTGGAATTTACGTAACAGCATGGACGACTATGATTAATGTTGAAACGTTCGTAGCTTGGGAGAGCATTAAGGGTTTCTTGTGCATTATCTACAGTGGAAGACATTTATTGTGCAATTTTGCCTTTATTCTACTCTCGTTCACTTCAGGTTGACGTCATATTGGACAAATTTCCTTCATCACCTGTAAAAGTTACACCACAACTTTCGCTACCCGGAAAACTTATTTTTCCTAGGTAAGAGAGTTTTATTTTTTCATTCAGCAGGTAATGTTGCTCCCAGGATTGTGTTTCCTATTTTTTACCACATTACGCGTCGTTTCCATCTGATTAAAAGTAGTTTCTTTCCATCAGCTAAAACCACTAGATCAGTTATGCCGTGTCTTTCAGAAGTCTTTCCTAATTTCATGGTAAGAGAGATGTTAATGTAGTACACGAAAGACAATGAACGAAGGAAAACGTAAACTGTTTAATTGTACTAAACCACTAAAAGCGACTATCATTAAGACTATATGATTTTATTTGAAATTTGTGACTGCCTTTATTAAGACACTGCTATTACACAGGTTAGAAATTATTCCACCCCATTATTTCCGCCCTACGTCGTATAAAAGGCGTATTGATATTCCCTTTTCTGGTGAAAATGTACTCTGACAAGCGCCGAGTACAAGTCCAAACTCAGGCTCCACTGAGATAGAACTCTTACAAACCCATGCCAACCCACTGTGCACTTTCGGGAGAATGCTCAAAAGTGAGCACCTTCAGCATTCTCTTGGACCCTGTTTATAGGGATACTGATATCCAATGGATCCGTACCCAAATTGGCATAGATCGGAATTGTCGTTTACACAGGACCTGCTGGATCCCTACTCGTTTCGATGTGCTAACCTGACCAGTTTGGGACCGATTATTAAAGTGGATTAGTTTGAATCCGATCTCGTGCAGACATTTTCATTCGGATACTTCCTGGTAAGGAAAATGAGACTAAGAACACTGACTTTCTGTCATGAAGTGATTTTACCTCTATTCGTGACCTATTTCGTCCCACTATTGACACATTAATTATAAACAATTATTCAGTATTTTTCGACGTTCGTTTCACTGCAGCTCGTATAACAAGAGAACGAACCGTTCAGTTGCGCAATTGATCACTCAAATTGTTCAAATCCTGTGTGAATATCCTAGAAAGAGTATCGACTCCATTTGGATCTGTTTAAACATGGTCTCTAAACCGTTAATAACCAGTTGAAAAACTATGAAAAGCAGCATCGTCCAAAGGCGTTCTCCCTTGAAGATATAAATTAAAAAGGGACATCAGGGAACATTAATTTTCCTTCACGAACCCTATTTTTGCGTATAATCGTAGAATAAACTTTGCACTTTGTTATTTGTACTCCTGTTTAATTACACAAGGTTTAAGGAAGTTAATCTGATGACTATGCTCTTGAAACCATCGAGATAAATTGTAAAGGATAGGATGAATGCGTACCAAACAGGCAGCGTTTTCCTATCATAAGGCCAGAGCGGAAAAGGTGGTTAATATAACAGATTTTGTTGGCAACGATGACACACTTCTTTGTAATCGTAGAAGTTTTCTTCATAGAAAAAGCAAGGTAACATATTTCAGTTTCGACTGCATTTTCTCAAGATCATCAACTAGCCATCCTTTTAGTAGTTAAATGTCGAAGTGCCATTGATATAACGTTTCATTCGCGTACTATTGTATGTGGAAAAGCTAGTCTGCGGTGCCCTTATTTTTTGTACAGTAGCTGATAGCTTTTGTATTAGGATAACCATCTATACAGGCATCTCGTAATCGCGCGAAGAACGGGATTCTGCATTTATCTTTAGCTTTGGAATTTTTGTTTTGATCTATGTAAAATTTGGGAAGAACCCCGGATCCTGTTGGTTATAACACTCAGAAACAGCAAATAATTAAGAACTGCAATGGTAAAAGTTAGTTATTTTATAACTCTTGTTCTGTAGTTTTAGGAGTATTGTCGTGGCATTGAAGTCGCTATTTATCTTAATTTACATGTTTGTTTTTAGTTCATACAAGTCAGGACATTATTCAATGCTTGGCCTTGGAGATATTGTAAGCATTGTACCTTATTTCTTCTACAATATCGATTTCATTCGTCACACATCTAATACCAAACCCCACAACCATATTGACTCCACCAGGCTCTTGATTAGTTGTACCTAGTGTGAACGAAAATTACCAGTGTTTGTGTACGAGGCTAGCCCGCAGACACTAATAAATGAAGAAATGTTATTATTGACAATTTCGGCGCCGAAGCAGATGAAAATTGTGTATGAAAACGTTGTTTTGTTATGTTGACAGGAGAGGATTGAGAATAGTAAGTTAGAGAGGATTCAAGATTCAAAGCCCTCGTAGTGACATATCTTTTAACTTTTCTCTTGAGACTTTGCAAATTTATTATTTGAAGTTCTTACCGCCATGCCACCGTGCCGCCGTGTTCTAGTGGCCATTGGTGACGTCAGGAAGAGAATCTGGTCTTGCAGTTTTCCATGCTCTGTTAAAATTTTCAATTTGCAGCACCTTATCCACTCTCAGAAGGGACCGCATGGCGTAAAAATAGCAGTATGATTTCAGCTCCTCTACTTTCACTACAACACTGTAACTTTCAAGTGGGCTTTGGACAGATCGATAGATAGTAAGGCAGTACTCCATTGGTCAAGTCAAATAGTGTCAAGAGGCTTGCAACAAGATGCGTAAAGCCGGATGTCGACGCGCGGAAGTAGAGGACTAGACTAAGATGACGGCGACTAGAGAAGAAAGTATTTCTTTATTGGGGTTGCTATGGAACGTGAAACATGGCTTTGTAAGCAGCTGTAATAAAGACAATAAACTCTTGTAACAGTGCAAGTTATCAGCCGGAATCGAACGATAAAATATGAAGGAAAGATGAGCACTTCAAACGCGTTTCCAAAACTCTAAGATGCTGATAATATAGTACTTCAAAGATAAGGATTGTAAGAGACTGCCGGATAAATGCCCATTTTTATGTACCTCGATGACCTCTATGATAAATTTATTGCCTACCACAAAGGCGGGTAAAAATTAAAGCTAGGAAGCATTACAGCCTGCCCCTCCAAAAGGCGTGACACGGGTAATATTGTCGTTATTCTGCGTTTATGTTTGTACAAGCCGTCTTGGATCATTTGGCTCAAGTATGTAATGAGGAGACATTAAGAATGCTGTTAACTATGCAGCAGGTCTTCAGGAGTAGATATATAAAGATAAAGAGATTTAATTATCTGCTGTCTCACGCCACTCACCAAACAACTGAATATCAGATGCGAACTCATCTATCTGAAGTCTTGCATGACAACTTCGCCGCCCTTCCCCCAGCTCACAAGCACGTGATGTACGTAGCAACATCCATGAAACCTGAGATCATGAATTCATTTTATATTGTAAGGAACTTATTGTCTATATGCTGTTTTTATCTTTTCCTAGTTTTTATGCACTGCATTTATGTGATGCTGTTAAATCGATCGTATCAGACTCAGTAAGCAGGTTGGCAGAGCGATGTCTTGCTAAAATAAGTGTTTCTAGAATTTTTGTCTTTTGCGTAAAGATTTCCCTGTACCCGAACCTTACAGCTGCATTTACCGAGTCATGGTAGAGCTTTTTTACCCATTTCATGTATAAACTTGCTCTCGTTTAAACGTGTTTCTGTGATTCCTGATGCCAATGTTGTGGCATAGAAGCTGTGGTACCCTATTGCTTGCCTTGTTGTTTGTACACATGACACAAGCTGAAAGCAGTCGTCGCCAATTCTCCATCTGTACTCCCTTTTTACGTCATGGCGTTTTATTAAATGTAGTCATTACTGCTCGGATATGCCAACGACTCACGTTAAGCAGATCAATTTCAGGTTATGAAGGATAGGAATGTATCGCAAGATAACCCTGGAATTTCAGACTAACGTAGCTGGAAGTAGTACTCAAATCACATATCTTTAATTTGTACTTATTTCCTTTGCGGCCGTTTGTTTCAGCACTATAATATTTTCCCGTTCCGTTTCGCAGGTCATGCCTGGGCTACTTTTATGTTTTGTTCTTCGCTTTGATAATCATAAGAGAGCGTCGGGAACCGCCGATGGCAAGTCGAGGATTTCCTATTTCCACTGTTCTCTGATAGGCTATTTCATCGGTAAGTTATAATGGAATTCATACGGAGAATTTCAGCTCTTCTTAAATAATAAGCCTAGGCACTTAAAAAGGTCCGGAGTTACTCATCGAACCACCGCTTGGCGTGACTTAGCTGCTGACATGAATAAGATACGTCATTCGACACATAAACCTGCACATCAACGATTCCTCCGAATTGGTGTTTTGATGACTTTATCGGGGCGATTTCATATTAGTGGAATAAACTAGACAGAAGTGTCATTGTTAGTCTCTGCTATGAGTTTTCAATCGCGACCTCTTGCAGGAAAACCCTTTTAATTTGGACCTTTGCTTGAAGCGACGTACCACTTGCAGCTAAAAAACTTGAATGCTTACCTTCGCATCATGCGTCTGACAGCCGAGCTCAGATTCGAACGGAATACTCAGCCGTCGGGATTACAACTCCCTAGTGACTCGATGATTTCGCTGACAACTGTTACTGTTCACGCGAGCTTTGAATACCGTTGTAGTTTGTTGGGGAGGCTATGTGGTATCAGGTTGGTGCCTGAAGCGTCATGACCATAAACTCAACAGGAGATGACAGACTGCATGTCGATAGTATTCGTCAGAGTTTGTGTTTTTCCACGGTGTATCCAAACGTGGTTGCCCCGCTACTTAATTGTTGCCCGTTGGAAATGACAAGTAATCTTGCTTTTGAATTAACCATGGTACTAAAGATTAGCTCGTGCATGGGGTATGAACTGAGACCAACAGACACTACAAACAAAGTACAATAAAGAAGGAAGTACGAGAATTACAATTTTAATAATATCTCAACAAATTAAGGCATATAGGGATACAAGATTACCAAACATAAAAACCCGAGGCGATGCGATTTTCATTTGATGTTCCTTAAGTGTCGGAATGACGAAAATATTAGCCAAACTTAATTGTCTCTCATTCACTTGAATTATGCCTCATATATTCAATTTTTGTCAATGGTAATTTGCAATGGTCATCTAGATTAAAGTTAGTGAAGATCGACTCCGTATCTAGACTACAAGGTGTTGCGGTCTCTATTGGCATGCATAATCCATATCGACTGTAGACATTACAGATCCTGATTTGTTTTATCGATGTTTTATCTGTTCATAAAAATGAAACCAATAAGTACAAACAAAAACAAAAAGATGGTTAAAGAATCAGATCAGAGTATAGAAATACATTTGCTTCGTCATTTGAAGAGAATATCAAAGCGTATAACAGAACAGCCGCCAACCCCACCCAATATTACAATGATATACTGATAATGAAAGTGATAAGATACGGCAGTAATATAAAACGACAGGGATACCTTTAACAAGGTTCGAGAAAAACTTCTGTCGATAATGGTACCTTTATTGAGATGGAAGCCAAAATTTATACCAAAATAGGAGAGCAAGGAACAAGCCCATTGAGAAGGAATCGGTGTATTGTACTATTTCCATATCTGTTGGCGCTATCTAAAAAATGGTGATACGGATCCTTTTTTATTTGATTGAGTTGTATAAAGAATTCATTTTTTAACTTATGCCTTTTTAAATAAAACTACTGTGGGTTTCAACAATTTAAAACATGAAGTGGGAGTGACAATACCTTTTGGAATGGTGATGTAGATTAGACTGAAATGTTCAAAGTCACGACTTTCATTTCCATAGGCTTTAGGCTCCTCTTATGAAATCTGGGTTTACCTTGAAAAGTCGAAGTACAATTGTTCTTGAAAAGTCTTTGGTGTCTTTTTGATATTTTCAATGTAATAATTTTTTAGTCGAAGCTCAATAATTCAAGACTTTCGAAGTAGATGTTTACTTCATTGAGAAGTACACCCCTTCAATGATATTATCATCATGTTGAATTTGAAATAGTTATTGGGCACAGTTTTGTTGCTAAAACGATGTTAGATAAAGATGGTTATTTCTTTTAGCTGTTTCGAGGCTCGGGAGGGTGTCGCTGTTCGCTGTCGCTGTGTAACGTTTAAGTTATCTTAAATCAATGTCAAAGCGGTTCAGTACTATTATCAGACCAGCAGAGAAGTGTAGCTGTATCTGAAAATGAGAGATAAGCATGTCGTGAAAAGTGATGAAATTCACGAGTAAGTGGACTCGTCAAGCTCGACTGTGTTTGAGAAGTATCGTATATCACGTTTGTACGAGGGTTGCGCTGAATATTATTCGTTTGATGTGTGGTGTTACCTCAAATTGTTTCTTGTATCCGTTGCACATACTGTCTTCATCTAGTATCCTCATTTCCTTAACATATTTATCGTAGGTCTTGTTACGGCAACCATTGCTTCAGAAGTCTCCAAATCAGCTCAGCCAGCGCTTTTGTACCTTGTGCCATTCACAATACTTCCTCTAATTACAAGAGCTTATTTCAAGGTAAAACTCATGTTTTTCGTGAATGAAGTGCATCATTTGTGTATCTTGCCATTAGATCGTTGATCAATAGTAGCAGCTTTGATGTTGATTACATTCTGCAAAAACTTTTACCTACAAATAGCTCAGTTACAAGTTGCTGATGTTTTGAACTTGACGTCAGTCGATGTACTCTTTATTTCTAACTGCTTAAAAAGGAGGTGGTAGTTTAAGGTCAGTTAGCTCTATTTCTATGATTACTAAAACTCTTTTTATGAACGTAGGTTAGAACAAGCATTTGATAGGCATCACGGTGTTCAAGGTAAATCCTTTGTTTACACACAGTTGAGGACTAATCACATTGTTCGACCCGAAGGTTCCCTTTTCGTATGACGTCAGCCCTAAGACAGGGAGGGGCACCACTCCTTTTCTTTGTGATTCCACAATTTGACCCCAGTATGAACTGGTTCCCATTTGCCGACCCCGGAGGGATGACCTGTTTGGTCGGCGGCCGGCTTGATGGCTCAGTTTACAATTTGATGAAACAAGGAAATTTTCAAATGGCCCTGAGCCGCGCCTTTGAAGCTAGAACCCTCTGCACTCAAAGGCGCAGACGAAACCACTGAACCATCGCGCCATCGCTCCGTGACAGTAAAGATATTTAAGGTCGCCCCAATGCTTGATATGAGCAATCACTTGGAAGATGAAGAACAAAGATAAGAGGTAACTTGAGGTAATATTATTGATATGTAGTTTAGCTACCTGATAAAAGAAGTGTCTGTACCCTTTACGGCGCCACGGTATGTTAATATGTTTTATGGCACTTATTTAGCATCTACTCATGCAACGGTTCTTGTCATTCTAGGGAGATCTGTGGAGGATGTGGCAAAATCCATTCGCAGACTTCGTCAAGGAGAGAAGCCTCGACGTGTAGTTAGCCAAACTAAACTTGTTAGGGCGACTGGAACATTCAGCAGTTAGCATTGTACATGTGGGTGTAAATAGGTAGATTTTTACGTCTTCACAGTTGTAGATTTGTTACTTTACGTTACCATGTTGTAAAAAGGCAGGGTCTATGTAAGATCCTTAACCACGCTAAGGACTTGGAAGGGGGCTCTCAATCATAAGGGACGGTAGGAGGGGTCTGCCTGGGCACTCCACGCAAGAATTGTCATCAATGCCCAATTCCTCTCTATCAGTACGCTATGGCATTGACTTTTGTTAAGGGCGACAGAGACTCTAGAGCCCCAGATGCATCTCTTACATCAGTGGAAATTCGGATTTTGTACAAGTTTAATAGTTAAATCTTTTCCTACCTACCCCTTGTCCCTCCCCATTTCAAGTCCTACATCTTTCCATAGAACGTTCTAGCTTTACTGTTTGTTTTGAGTAATTAGGTTTAATATGTACAGTTTATTGTATTTAAGAAGTTCGTGTTTTGCTCAAAAGGAGACATGCATTTATGACGTCGTCATAAACACTCTCTTTTTGTGCCCCTTTGATATTGCCTAAAATTCAGATCTTTCTGTCCAAAAAAGGACGTAAGATTTGTAGTTTGATGAAAAAGGGGTCCACAATTGTTGCCTAAACTGTATCCCTTTAAGACATCATAAAGGCACAGTGCCAAGGTTACCTTCTGAACGAAAAAATGCATGTAGTACTACATTAGTCTATCTTAATGTCAATCTTAGTGGCCTCCTTAAAGATAGTCCCTTTTTTTGGTAGAACAGGCTGCATGTCTGCAATGCCTATTTATCAGTGCGTTTGCAGGGAACCCTCCTGTCTGAACAAGCTACCAAAATTTCGAACTGTATATTTTCTTCAAGTTAGCCTAGTATCGATACATACTCCGTGCATTTTTCGAAGTTTAGTCACTACAAATATTATCATTCACCCTTTCTATGGGATCACATAATTCTTCACTTTTGATTAGTACATTTATAAGCCTGTAATAATTAATTTGTACAGATGATATTATCAACATCCAGCAAGGTTGTACAATGTAATGTTGATGAATACTTGAGCAATCCTACAGGAACATCGAGGCATTCTTTAATATGAACGAACCATGTACCGAAATTCTGAACCCGTTTTGGCCTTTTGACTCTCCCATCCCAAGACTGAAAGTCCTCGTATCTTTGCAATCGTAAGAAAGACCTTCCCACTTTTTCAAATATATTTTACAATTTTGACTCAGAACATCTTTTTGCGTGGATTTAGTACTTCACGAACTGTTACTACTGGAATGATGAAGGTGCCCCTCCTTGATTTTATACTATATTGTAGACAACCTGAGAGCAACATAGCTAGTGCAATTCGCAAGCAATTTACTAGCCCCGCTTCCGCTCCATTACCTTCACAACGCACTAATACTGAAAGTTGGCAATCTAACGCTTTCGTTCCCCGTTTAAGCTTAAGTTATTTTAGTATTAAATAATGTGATAATTTCTGGACGGTTGTCGTATTCCGTATATTATAGCAATTTTAAGATGCACTGGTGTTTGATAAGCACCTATTGATCTGTAACAAGAGACATCGGAATAGGTTGACTAACTTACGTAGACAGGTTGTGATGGTTGTGTTTTATATATTAGATGATAAATACTGAACCAGACTGGCAATGTCACAAATCTCAAATGTTAGGCGATTGTTTCCTG
>JAAAKL020001639.1:0-29786 GCA_010016065.2 Carybdea cf. marsupialis auct. non (Linnaeus, 1758) | reverse complement strand
CCCCACCCCGCCCCCACTCGAATAAAGAAAACATCCCTACCAAAAGGACAAGTTTTAAATAAATAAATCAGGAAGCCGTATCAAGTTTAAATTCAGCGGCAAACACAGGCATTCTGGACAACCAAAGTAAATACCACTTTACTTTTGCTCGCGGGCCCTTACTAAACAGAAAGAATGCCAAAATAAATTGTCATGTCAGGCCATCATGACTATACCTTCTTCCTTCGCCTTTTCCTGTATTTCTTCTTCAGAGTCTGAGCTCGATGATGACTCGGAAGATTCTTGCTTGTGGTTCCTTTTATGCTTTTTCTTTCTCTTCGCCTTTTTCCTGCCTCCTTTACTTACTACACGAGAGGCATCCTTTAAAGTGTCTGTATGTGATCTTTTTCGCTTTGCCAGCGGTTTTCTGCAATAAGAAAACAGAAGGGGCTGCCATGATCAATAGAAACGAGTTCAAAGCCAACATTTAACTTTTAAATGTCGTCATAGTAAAATTTATCAACGACGCAAACAAAAGCAATCGTGCGTACGTCAAGGTCCTACAAGGTGTGGAGTGCAATCTGACTTCTTCCCAGATTCCTGTGCAATTCACGGTATGACGGAACAAGGATTCACGCACTCGATTTTTATGACATAATTCACCGTCTGAGAAAGATCACCTACTGAATTAGGTTACTTTCAACGATAACAACAGTCTACTGAATTTACCTGATTGTTGTTTGCAGAAAAGTCTCACCTGCATTACCAATTTTCATGATTATGAATGAAAGTAAAGTAACTATCCGCTCAGTACTGTTTGACAGATAACATGCATTTACATATCTGTGGCTCCAGAGGTTTGTTGCGTATAAAATTAACATCAGCATCTCTAGACACTTATCATGTTCTATAGGCACGATAACATGGAAACTGCAACCCATCGTGAAGATCCAGCACTTCCTCGCTCTTCCGTAAAATGAGATGTGGTGTCATGAACTCACCACTGATTAAGAAATCTCATCAAATTAACAATAAACGCCTGGCAGCGCATATAACCTTGTTATACACATTCTAACCTCGTCGTATTCATGGATAATCGTAACTTCCATAACTTTTTATGACTCTTCCTGACCAATATTTTTGTTTGATGCAACATTAGCTTAGAAGATACACCAAGAGTATTGGTGGACTGAGGTTGAAGCTGACAGGTTTATGAAGAGGCAATTTTGTGCTATTCGTTATGTCAGTTGGATAAGATAACTTGCATCATTATGCAAAATTATTAACAATTTACAATATTTGTTGAAGGTCACATATTTTCAGAGGAACTTGTTACTCAAAGCTTGTGTACAAAATCGATTTCCTGTCTTTCATACTTGGATACGAGTATTGAAACGAAATTTCAATAAGAAGGATACATAAACGAGGTATGTTAAATCCTCATGACATATAAACTATGAATTGAAGGCACTACACAAGTAAATAAAATTTTTTAAAAAACGCTAAAAGATTACGATTATTTCACAGAGGTAAAATATATAATATAGCGGCTTCTACATCCTGAAGAGTTACACAGGAAAGATGTATGTAAAGTGACGGCCTGGAATACAAAGGCAACTGACTGTTGTATTAACAGTCTTACGTTGTCTTTAATACTGCTTCCTTGCAATGGTGTATCAGCTTAAGAAACTGCTTTCTGTGTCTGTATTACATTCTGTGTTTGCATAGTTTTAACATTATGGCAAATTCGCCGCGTAGCAGAAAAAGTACATGTATTCGTCACAATACAATTGGCTGTCCGATTAATACAATACGAAAGTGAACTAATGGTAACTCGAACTTCCATGAGGTCTAGGTAGATGCTTCGGCGCGACAAGTGTTGAGAGTTAAACAAAACTTCCGCTACATCAAGGTCCAATAGCCATAATTTAAGTTCCACATAATATAAACAATTACCCGTTTACGGCATTCCTTAGGCCTATGACATGCTCTTTGTTTCTTGCCGTGCAAACAGATTCCCATTCATCATAAGCATGCTCTTTCTTTTGTCGTGTTTGCTTTCGAATTTGTTGTGAAGTAATTTGTTTTTCCACATATAAAGGCAACGCAAAAATTGCTAATATCATCACTGAGGATGACGATGAAATCTTCCAGACATGCATGAAGGCAGATTTTTAAAAATGTCATCTCTTTTGTTTATTATTGTAATATATACTTGTGATAGGCGAGTCATTACTACTGATCAAGGGCTAACAAGAGAGTCTTCACCTTTTTAAGACCTTTGTCAGTATCTTCGCTGTTCCGAATAGGGCAGCTTTTGCTTTGCTGCGATAGTACACAGAATTTCAAGCTTCTTAATCTAATGTTTCAAATTCTTTTTATCACACTGCTATCACTACTGGCACTACCTGTACGTTTCTCATTCTTCAACACCTTCTCACTTCCCTCTTAAAATCTAAATAAACTCCTTTTTTCACTCATCCATTAGCAGGTACTTCAATGTTCACTTATATGTGCTCACCCTCTCTTATTAATTACCAACATGTCTGGCCTCCTAGCCTCGACTACATTGTCAAGTTTGAAACTATCGTTTTCTACCGTCCTTTTAGGACTATGTTCACAGGCCTTTTTCCCTGTTTAAATTCATTTCTCTTACACAAATCTCAATAGATTTTCCTACCAAAACTACAATGTCTCCTCTTCTACTCTTTCTGGGAATGTTTTTCACACTAACCCACTATATGTATATACATACATTGTCCTCCTTTGCCTCACAATAAAGTTACTCCTAATCACCTATATCTATCTGTGCTGCAAAGAATTGAGCCACCATTTCTACCATAACCACCTTTGGATAGCCAATACCATGTGTTTTTAATGCATTTATTGATCTTTCTCTAATGAACTGCCTATACACCTTTTCCTATCCAATTTTGCTTCAGTTTGTCCGCATATTGCTTTTGAATCTCTGTAGTGGCAATGGAACCTTCTGTGATATATGCCCTCGATAAACTAGCACCCTTCAAAAGATTTTTTCTCAGTTTAAAACCTAGTATCCCAAGCAAGTTCCTCTCCTTTTACTACTTGCTCTATACTACTCAGCCCCCTTCCTTCCCTCTTCATCTCCATGTACAGCATGTTCATATCACTCTCTGAATGCAATGCTCAATAAATGGTCATTATTTTCCTAGATTTTCTGTCGATCCCTTTAGCTCCCTTTCCCTTCTATCATCTCTACTTCATATCTGAAGATCGAGATTGCCACTGTTTTAATGATCATAACTTCGTTTCTTCCATTAAGCTTTGATTTCGAAATTAATCTAAGTTTCCTTTTCCTTTAGTTGTTCTCTCTCTCATTTCAGATTCCTTAATCTTATCAAGGTCTGCCATTTCTAAGTAGGTTTATCCATTCTCTTCAATTTCTTTCACTATATCATCATTTGGGAACGCTATATCATCACATCGTGCAAGTTTCCCCCTCCTAATCACGAGCACACTACATTTTCTGTTTCCGTATTCCATGCCAATATCGGATATAAATATATAGACCGATTTTACTATCAAATCGAACTGTTTCTCGCTCTTGCTGTAGACCATAAGGGTATCCATGAATAAAAGCTGTTTACACTAAACACTTTCTTTACTCACTCGCATACTCCATTTATTCTCCTAAGGGTCAATGACATCGGGGTCATACACAACAACAAAAAATCAAAGATGATAAGCTACCATCTTGAAATATTCCTTCATCAAATTCAGCATCTCCAAAGATTTCACCATATGTCGTCAACGAAAGTTGGCAATGACCAATGCTTTTTTTTCAAAAACGTTCTCGCATTTTCAGTCATACCAACCACTGCCAAGCATAATTCAATCCGGCTATGGGAAACAAGATCATTAGCCTTCCTATGATCTATTCACACCATAGAAAGATTGGCGTGTGTTTAACACCGTTTTGTCAGTAAGCATTGATCTTTGGTGCTATTTCGTTTTTATGTACAACCTTTCTGTTCTTCCGGTAATAAATTCTACATTTTTAGATGGCTACAACTCTCAATAATTTCCACATTATCGTAAGAGAAGTTGTTGGACGAGAGTTGTTAACTGCTTTTCCTATTGACAGGTCTTTTGGCATAATACTGTGCGACCATAACCCGCGTTGACCGTATGTTCGACTAGGCATAAAATACGTACTGTGTTATCGGTGGATGAGTGGGCTCGACAATTATTAAGCAATAGTACAACCTGTCGTCCTTTCCTTCTAAAACCATGATCAATTTTACGAATAGTTTCCAAGAATAGTAAGCTATCCATTTATCTCCTCTTCTAGCTGCGAAAACCGGCCTGGTAAAGAGTTTTCAACTGATGCTACTTTGATTTAACAATGGAAAACATTCACCACTTGCATGAGCAGCAGTTGACGCTGCCAATCATAATTTTCTGTGTTTTTTTTCCAATAAAGTTTCATTCACTAAATGCGATAAAATAAGATAAATTCGTCAGATTTGTGGATCTGGTTACGCCCATACTCTGGCTGGATAGTTGATAAAATTATCTTGTAATCAAAGTCTCAAAATGTCGTAAAATCATTTACGCTTTATGGCCGCCGTTTTTTGTGTCTTTTTGGCCTATAACCTTCTCGTACGGTGCTATGACATGTCTATACTTTGGGGAGACTTTGTGATTATTTCTCAACATTTGTGTAACAGACCTCTCCTAATAAAGACGCTTGGCTACATGGTTCACGACAGAAGCAACAAAACATTTTTCTACAGAAGGGCAGTTCTATTAATAACTGTATTTTGACATACGAGAGTAGTTCAAGATTTTGTTATAAAATGTACTCGCGATTGCATGGCGATTTAGGTCTGACAGATAGCGCTCAATTCCTGACTGACTGATCCAGCCTTTACCAACTAGTGGTTCAAGGGATGTTCGAGCCTTTGTTATCTCGTTTAACTATATCGCCGCATATTAATACTTTAATCATTCGGCCGACTGAATGGCTGACTGCCCATGTATCAGCATCAACGAGAGAACGTTCATTATCTGCACTAATAGAACAATACGTGGTTTCCATGCCACACCAAACTGGAATATAAACACATCCCCTAGCAAACACAGTGTGTCTTTGCATGCAACTGGTCCTTAACAACATAGAAGAATAGTAAACATAGTAGACGTCTTTAATACACAGCAGTAGTATCTAGCCACCGGAATTTCTTATCCCTTTCTTCACTTTAAGTAAAAGCAGTGGTGAATAACATTTCAAATGTGGCCGAATGTTATTTTTATTACAGCTATGTATCACGTTTACGAAATTGAACGTATTTAACCAACAAGCAGATCTAGGCATATTATAAAGAAAAAAATGTTTAATTTCTTGTAACAAACCCGCTCCACCGTTACGCTGTGTCAATCAGCCTTTCTTGTCAACTATCATGAGGAAGTTCATGTATTCCAGAATTCCAAAGTTAGTATGGCATTGACTGAACGAAACTACACCTACATGATTTTTTATATGATGTCTATCAGATTCTTGACTCAATAGATGCTGTGACAATGCTAGTCTATCCGTTTACTCTCTCTCTCTCTACTGTAGTCGATTTATAATACAAAGTACAGACGTTTGCCTACGAAAATGGGGGTAAATCTGTATGAGTTACCTCTTGGCATCATAGCCACAAAATTGCATGATTTGGTGGAAAACAATAATCTCAATACGAAGATAAACGATACACAGTCGAGATGCTTCAACTGTCAAAAAATTTACCGCAACTTCTTTTCGATTTTTGAAGCCATACACCGCGGCGGGGTATTTTGTCAAATTTTCATAAAAAGGCCCGTCCATTTTATGAAAATAATAAAGTGCTATTGGGGTGATTTTTGTAATTTTCCCTTGCATTTTTAGCCTTTTTGGCATTTCTAATGAAAAAATCATAAAATCAGGTGGGGGTCATTACAGCATGAAATCGGGGTGAATACCTAAAAGAAAATTGCAATTTGACCCCCTCTACAATTAGGCGCGCAACAGTACCTGACGTTTTGTGGATTTTATGTCAGTGAGAATACCTATTCGTCCATAAAAATATTAATTTTCTACGAATTTACGGTGAGAAATGTACTAAGCAAGCGAAAATGGTCAAATACACTTTGGAAATTATGTGAAATTTGGTGAACTGGATTTCTTTGGGTCTCAAAATTTAAAATGGAACATAGTTCATGGCGGTCTATCTCGAGGTTTTACGTCTGCAAAGAACAAAATACAGTGACACAGAAAGGTACTGCTAAATTGTGCATATTAAATAACGTGATAAACCATCCTCTCTTCATTAGGACTTTACGCTTCTGTTAATATGTTCAGATTACATAAACGAGAATTAGTCTGTCGTAATGCAAGAAATCTCGATAAAAAGGGGATTTAGAAATATCACAACTCTCAATATCAATAATATTGTGAATAACGTTACACAGAAATATTCTGGAAAAAAACCAAGCCCCCTAAATATACCATTCACTACAAAATCTATTATTCTCACTTCTTTCTTCAATAGATTTTGTGACCTTTAGCAAACCCGTCTTAAGTGTTGCCTTGCTGTAATCGAAAGATAATTACCGTGAGCCGTTGACAGTACGAGCAACCAAACGAACTCATCCGCCACGCAGGTCGCCAAGCAAATAAGTCGCCGTGTAAACAAGTCACCGCCCAAAGAAACGCCTATATCAGAATCGGCTTATTTGCCACCACCGCGCTTCTCGTTAACATTGTTAGCAACTAATACCTGCATCACTACATACTGTCCACTGCATACATACATCACTGTGGTATGACTTAACTACAGGAATTAACGTTCACTTATTAATCTCTTTACTGTTCTACAATGCAATCGCAGAAAGACGATTAAAGTATCTACCGCGAATATCTAATAGCCTCGACATATTTCATATCTATATTTGAAGCATCAAGGAGACATTAGATGGATGTTACCGCATTGCTTCATAACTCGGCAAAATGGTATTCTTATTGTCACAGTCTTACTAAGGTACGATTATCATACTGCTGAGTGCCTGCGTCCTAATCTAAAGTCATCTAGTGAAAAACGGAGCAGGCAATGGGGAAATGGTATCGTTAAACGCTGCTAGAAGTTTGACAAACGTTTACATTTCGTCTCTTGCTCGGACTTCGTCAGGTCTACTACATTGGAAAAAAGAGAGCTAGAGCAGCCTACAGTAAACAAAGAACGCGTATACGCAAGGGAAAAGGGGTAAACGCGTATACTTTTGTGTACTCTAGGCTACTCTAACTCAGTTCTTTCCAAATGAAGTAGTAGACATGACAAAGTATGAACAAGAGACGAAGCGTTGTCGGAACCAAGTCTCCTCTTTGGCGTGTTATTTTAGAATTTATCGTCGGTGATTTCTCACCACACTATACACTAGCGTTTACAACAAATGACAATAAAAAACAACATTTGAATTATATCTTGAAGGAAAACAGTTCTCTGCAGTTGTTCGGACCATTTTATACTTTTATAGGTGTGAACGGACTTGGAAATTTTGCGACTTAGAAGATAAACAATTAGGAAATTATCATTAATCTTTGTGCATTTACTAACAAACAATTGTGTAAATAACAAACGTACTTAAGTTAAAAAGTTCCGAACTTACTTGTGGTAGTAGTTGAGTTTACACGAGCAGTCGTGACAGAGACCTACAATATAAGTGAAAACAAACCAATAGAAACGAGAATCAGTTAAAAATTGTACATGGAGTATAGGAGCGACAAAGTTACTGTGTAAGGTATAGGCGCACAAGAAAACAAAATTACCTCTTCCTACAATTACAAGAGGATAAGTATCCTCAAATACAATATGAGGATAACTACAAAGCGGACCTTGAAAAAATTAAAATACATGAAAGCGACAATCAAACTGCACAAAATGGCGAAAATATTTTAGTACTGAAAAGCTTTTTTCGTTGACTTTCCTGTACATGATCGTCAGAATTGAAATTGTAAAGAAATGTATTTCTTTAAAAATTCAACACGTTACACCAGGCAACCCGTCCACGTCAAAGCAAGAAACCCGTTGCTTTGTAAACAAAAAGAAGTTGTCTTTTCATAGGCCTTTTCGGTTAATCATTCACCTTCAAAGACACTAGTTGGCCAAAACAACACCAATCTGGCAATCAGAGTTCTGATTGGCTACTTTTAAAACACAGTTGGGTATAAGTTTTATTGATTTCTCCTCAATATCAATTCTGACGATGTTGTTCTCTAAGGAGTGTCAGACAAAAAAGCCTTGAAGTACTAAAATGTTTTTGCAATTTCGTGCAGCTTTATTGTTTTGTACCACCAACAAACTTTTTGAAACCGATAATCGTATGTAAGAAGATGTACATTGCGAGATAAATGGCAATACAAAGTATTTCAACAACTATACACCACAACGAGCCGTTAAACATAAAAGACTACACTTCTTTTGCTGTTACCACTCGGGCTTGTGCAACTACTGAGAACTGCTAGCCAGTAGAAACTAGCCTATATAAATCAACCTAGTAAAAAGAAGATCAACATGCACAGGATCATCACGTCACTGTGTGCTGGTTTGGAAAACGAAAATAAAATATATATGAAATTTGGACAACTTAAAGTATTCTCGTTTTCCCATAAAGGTGAGTACCGTTTGAAAGTCTAACCGGCGTCTCCTTTTTAAGAATTTTTTGTCTTTTGTGCCACATGCAGCCTTTGTTAAATATGAAAACCACTACTTTGCCTTACTCTACCTTTTCCTCGAATTCAGTTTCTGGGTCATATTCATCTTGCAATATATCCTACCAATACAGATGAGATGTTGACATCGCAACTCAGTTGATGCCGCTGAACATGACAACAAATGCCTCTTCCTTCCTACTGTAGCCCGTTAAAATGCTGAAAGGGGTAGTTCCTTTCAACTAAATTTTAAATCATACTGCTTACTGCTGATTGGTCGTTTCCCCTCCAACATAACGACATTGCAAACATTCAGATTGTCATGTGACATTCGATCACTCCCAAACAACAATAATTGCAATCGATCATTGTCTGAAAGTTAGAAAATTTTTCATCGCCGTGAAACCCATGCAATTGAGGAAATCTAGGTATTATCAGGTCCTCCCACTTGACAGACACTTGTGAGTCAAACCATACTTCAAACAGTCGACTGATGGATTTTCAGCGTACAGCTATAACAAACAAATTCGTCTAATATTTGACGCCTTTCTCGAATTTTCTTCAGCCAAATAAATTTACACCCACTGATTGTAGGCCTTCACTCTGAACCACTTCATATACCCAGCCTTACGAAATCTGTAAACCTTGTATGGTATGTTAACTTAACGTGTGTCAGTTTAAACTGAGTTATAGCATATGCACGAAACACGCAAGTATAACGATCTATCATATATTACCCATATTACCTTAAACTACAGCAAAATTCGTCTTATAGCAAAAGGAATACTTGTGCTTCCCCATCGGCCACATATTTTAGCAAACTGATAAAAAACTGACTTATATTCCCGGGTTTTTTATAAATCTGGTTTCTTGGTGTCCTACTTATGCCGAACCGAATGTTGCTGTTTAAGAGGCCACCCTAAGCCACCGAATACATGCAAGCCCACTTTATGTAAACAATGCACATCTACCTGCAACTTTCTGTCCTAATTAAAAGAGTAAAACGCAACCTGAGGCTTGCTAAGACGTGGCCAACCTATGCTGCTGATAATTTACGCTACTTAGACTGGCTTTAAAAGTCAGTTTCGCCCTATAGGAGCCCCAATAAACGGTAATCTGACTTATATGTGGCTGAATAAGTTAGGGTACTCACGTAATTTTACCAAAGCATTTTTCTTTTCGCCATCCTCAATGTATGCAAAGTTGACCTAAAGAAGGAAACACGAAACGAAGTTACAACCAGAATGCTTGGAAGGCATAATAAATTCAAAACCACAGGGTTTCAAGATAATTATGAAATGAGCTTTCCTTTTACTAGAAATAAAATCTACCAATTGTAAGTATTACAGGTCATCAGTAAAGCATCTTTAATGTTGGAAGACTGGGCTAGGAGCACGAGCTGTGTGCCAAATTTGGCGTTGAACATCCCGAGCTGGGCAATGTTCTGTCGCTGCATTGCTCATGTTTGTATTGAAATATTTCACTGTTTCATGTTGATAATTTTAGGATTGTTTTCTACCCATTTAACATATCCCCTTTTATCCCCTCTACTACCCTTGTAACTGACTCCAGACTTACCCTTTGGGGGTCTGAGCGGTCTCATAAACGGACAATTGCCTTAATCAACAGTTAGCACGTCTGGACAGCTACTGGAACACCGTGGACTTGTTTTCTCCTTTGACAAATGAATGCCTTGACAACCACACTGACCTACTCTATCGGTCTCTGGGTCAATCGTTAATGCTGCAAAACCAGCTACAGCAGCCAAAACTGTACCATAAATAGGAAAAAGGAAACTGAACCTGATTTTGTTCTTTCCTGAACAAAGTTATTACAGGCAGTTGATATTTCCTTCTCCATTTCAACAAGGAACTTGCTAGTTTACTTGCTAACTTAAATTCAGATTTGTAAGCGAAACTTAACTTCTTGAAAAGTGTATCAATTAGTCTTCACAACGCGTCGTTTAAGATCAACAATTTATATTCCAATCATGAACAAATTTCAGCTTCGCTACAACAAATGATGGATTGCATTAACTACCATAAGTTATAATAAATTTCACGAATTATAATCTCTTGTCTTTTTTCTAACTTTTAAGTTCTAAATCGTTGCTTTTTTTTATTGTATTCACCCTGATCAAGGCCGAAGTCACTTCCAGGAACGGGCTGTTTTTCCTTTTCGGATGACAATCTATTCATGCTTACTTTTTTATGCTTACTTTTCATGCTATTTTATGCTTGCTATTCTTTCTATTATGCATGTAGTCTCCCCTCTGTCCTATCTTTCGAAACATAGTTTCCCACTTCACGAGAGCAGATAACAGAGCACAGTACATTCGGGATCGTGGCAGGCAAGCTCAGGGTCGGTTCGAACTCATGACCCTCGAGGTGTGAGTCTTTTCCCTACTAACCGGTATTCTTGAAGTTTCCATTGGGTCGTGGCAATTATCTCACAAGTAATAACAAATTTGCTTGTTGCTCCATACATAATAACATTCTTTTAATGACCATTCATCTCGCATTAATCATTTTTGAATTTCTCTTCCTTTTTACTTTCTTTTTATCTTCTTCCTCTTCTCGTTCTTGACTTGTGTACAACTTGACGAGAGAGAAAGCTCTGATTCATGTTTTATTATCAATCACATATTACAACTTGATTTCTTCCTAAGTTTTTACAAAACGACTGTCAATGAAGTTTCATGTCTTACATATTAACTCCTGTGTTTTAAGTTTTTACTAAACCCACATTTCCAAACACTTTGTTTTCGCTTGGGGGGTATTTCTTTCTTTACTTCAAATACTGCGTCTAACTAGTTCAGATTCTTTAGAATTTACAGCGCCATGTCATTTGCCCAGCATTACTGTGGGAAGTTCTATAATGTGGAGATCAGTGTCGAAGATGAGATAACCAACGAACGTCTTGAGTAGTCTCCCCACACTTTAATAATCACTAAGTGGATCCCAGAGAAATAAATAACAAATCGCTTATCTTTCTTATGGAAAGAATGATCAGTAAATCTAGGTCCCCTTTCTCATATGACTGAAAAGATCTGAGAAAGTTTGTCATATATCTGGTATTTGAGGATGTTCCTGTGACGAGAAGTTCAGAACAGCTCTAAGCGTCCGCGAATAATTACCACAGGGTTTGTTTTCATAATAACCACAGGATGTTGGGGTTTTTGTCAGGCCAATATACCAATGCAGGTACAACTAGAGCACGGGAAAATGATTTCTTAATATCAATAAAATGATATTAAAACGACCGGTAGTAGTTTGCGGGCTGACCAAGCTTTAAGAAAAAGGATAAAACATTTTCACTTCGACCAAGTAATGTCGTTGTAAAGGTATGTGAAATTACCATCGTGCGCGTATAAATAGCATAGCAATACCCATGAGTATAAGAACAATCTGTCTAGTGTTTTCTCGAGTGCCACGAAGTGACATTTCCAAGGTATTATTTCAAAAGTTATCTGCGAATCACTAAAAATTAAATCAAAATCTTGTTCTAGCCTTTTCATCATTTGATAGTCAGATGAGGGTAACGTTCTAGTCTTATCACAAAAACTGCAACATGCAAAAATAGCACTGTTATGTAAATAATTGCATACATCATTGGCTTCAGTACACAGAAATAACTAATTTCTCAAGATATTACAAAAGGGCTCCTAATAATGACTCTTGAGGAACTCCCAACCTCACCTTTTTGAAACTACTAAAGATGTTTATTTTGCCTCCGTCTTCTCTAGGAAACTGTGTACAAGTGACAGGCCCTTGTTATAACACTGTCTGATACGTTAAACAAATCCAAACAGCCCCTGCATTAACTCCACGATCTAGACCCCTTCATAGAAATTTCTTTGGAATTCCAATCAAAGCGAGCTGTGCTTTGCAACTCTTATAAAAGCCAAATAATAGCTGTGGTAGAAAAGGCGATATGCACTTAATAATATCCCTATCTTAGCTTCTCTAAAATATCTTTGACACATTTGGTAGGACACTTAATGGGACATAGTAATCTTTGGTTGTTATCCTGCACCTTGTAAAGAGGGAAACATCTGCTAGTTTTAATAGATCTGGAAAATAAACCCGATTTCTATGCAATTGTTCACTATAATCTGAAAGGACTTTATAACCACTTGGCGACGCAACCTGAGCGTATGGAGCCTCTGATCGATAGCTCTTGTAAAAGGTGAAACAGTGGTTCCAGTCCTTCCCTGATATAGTATCCAAGGGCAGTTCAGCTCTGGTACAGGATTTTAAGTCTCTTGAGAATTCTTACAGGAATGATACTGCGATATTTCCATCATAACTTTCAGAGGTCAGATTAGTATGCTATAAAATGTGGCTTGAGTCGGATAAAATCAAAATCAGATCGCTTTATCGGATCACTAGGAAAGGAAAACATTGAATATCATTTTCAACAAGAACTCATTAGTTGGCCATGATCATGATCTGACCTGAGTAGATATAATAAGTTTTTCCTTTCCGAGTGACGCAGGCAATGTGTAGGGCTGATGTAGACGAGCAATCTTGAGATAGCATGCAATTTATTAATTTTTGGAGGGTGGCATACTCGATTTGGAGCGTAGCCTATTGCCTGGCAATGCTTGGCAATGTTTGATATTACTGAAAATGCCAGAACGGTTTTGAAAAAAAAAAGCATTTGTCATTGCCAACTTTCGGCTACGACAGATAGTGAAATCTTTGGAGATGATGATTTTAATAGAGGCATATTTCAAGATGGTAGCTTATCATCTCTGATTTTTTTGTTGTGTATGATCCCGATGTCATTGACCCTTAGGAAAATAAATACAGTATGCGAACGAGTAAAGAAAGTGTTTAGTGTGAACCGCTTTTATTCATGGATACCCTCTTCAGCAAGAGCAAGAAATAGTTTGATAGTAAAATCGGTCTGTATATTTCGCTCCGATATGGGCATGGAATACGGGAACAGAAAATGTCGTGTGCACGTGATTAAGAGAGCTAAAAAGACAGGACTGCTTGGTACAGCAAGAATTCTTAAGAGAGTACTGAAAAGACTACGCCCGGTAGTTCCTGCCTACTGGAATAAATGTTTTTCGATAAAAAACCCTAGAACATGTGACACGTATCATATGCACTACTTCCGTGCTTTTATGCCACGTCCCAATTTAACGATGTGCTACAATGAGGCATAATCGTATTCATATCTAGTCCTAGGCTATTACAGCGGACTTGAACATCTGAATCTCAAAACTTTTGTATTATGAGACAGTTCATCTATCCACTCGATCACACCTCTGCTTACAAAAACCAAATGCTTCAAATAACATGTAGTATAGCACTCACTAATAGCAAACATTTTGGGTGTCTGTTAAAGCAGAAGAATTATATCTTTTGTTTTTCTTTTCTCACTTGATAATTTTCCTTGATCACTTTCTATATACAGTTATATGTTTTTGAATCTGTCTGATATAGTAATATGTTAAATTCAACACGCACTTGAAGGATCTACTGTAGTGTGCTACAGCACCCCCAATGACATGAGTATATTTAACATGCAAAAAAATAAATTGAAAGTGCATAAGCTCTTTACAATTAACATGTTAGGTTTGCATGATCATGTCATGTTTGGCTCATAAGAAATCAAGTTATGATGTCAGTAAAATGAGAGTCAAAGAAACGATAACAACGTTCTTTAGAGTAAGATAATGACCAGTAGCGGATGCATGCTGTTTTGACGTTAAAAAAGTTAAAATTGTTTGAAATCGAGAGGTCAAGGTCACAGAGTTAAGAAGGAAAACACAGCGAAAGCCAATGAAATCTCATCAGTCGATGCAGGCTACCTGTAAATACTTCTCCATAATTATGCCACTAGGATTTGTATCCTGGAAACCGTTGTTGTTTTTGCTTAATAAATTTACTTATTTGACGATATCCTGGTGGGCACAGTGCCGTTTCTCGATCATCTCCTTGAATCAGACGCTCAGTTCTTAGCCATCCGTTCTCTTCCTCAATATTTTTCTTAAATCATTACGCACGTGCCCTTTTTTCGTCTGTACTAGTACAATACAACAGACTATTGACCGATATCAACAAGACGTCCGAGCTACCCCGACGTAACCACTCACAGCAGTTCGTCAATACAGTTATTTAATTTTAAAAATTTATTGTCAGCGTGAAATAATCAAACATGGTGTACGGCAACCCATCCAAGCTAGTAAAATTATGATCAAATTTGAGACTGCCAGTATTCATCCATAAAATAATAAACAAAATTTTGAATTGTGAAATCACATAGTAATTTAACAGTCTTCACAAATAATATGTGCACGTAACATCATATATTCATATAGTTGAGCACTGATACTCCTGATACTTCATGTCCACTAATCCATACCTGTTCGTTAGATAGTTCCATTTTAGCAATGTGAGTGCATTTCTAAGAAAGTATGATCCATATAGTGGTGCAAGACTCTTAATTTAAAAGTGCCCCTTATAAATAAAATAATCAATAAGAGAAAATAATTCGCTTGAAATTGCAAAAAATTAACATTATTTTAACATTTTGGGAAAATAATATTACGAATTTACCTCTTCATGCACATCTTTGTCAAAACTAACCCACATCCGCTTTAACAAAACTAATAACTGCGTGAACTCAGCCTTCCCAAAATGTAAACGGCTTTTAAGTAAAAAAAGCTAACTGATTTAAACCTCTGAATACCGCATATGAAATAATAAGCACTTGGGGCGTTCCTTAAAATCCTGTTTCAAAGGTGTGCTTAGTCAAAGGTGCGTTTGAGAGATCAATGTGCTAGTTATAAAATAATACTGAGAGAGGCACAATTTTAAAATTAACTTTTTTTAAGGCAGGGTTTGTGCTTTCAAGAAACAAGAGCAACAGATATATCACATCCGATCTTGATACAAGAGAGGATAAAAATGATTCGTAAGGGTATAATATTATCAAAGTGCTCTTGACGTCCACAAAGGTAAAAATCTCAATATAATACGCAGCTTGCTTTGCTTGTAAAAAGATGCTTTGCTATTAATTTTAGAAAGCAAAATTATAAGGTAGTGCTATCATCGCACCCAATAAAAGGCAGAACACTTATCAAAGGAATGGTCAAATTTTAGTGTAACAGTAAGGGTTTGCATATGATAAAATTTAGTATTTAGATCAAGATCAATACAACAACTTGTGCATTTCAGAACCAAGCCTAACTGTAGAGTTATACCGTTAAAGCTCGAACTGCCGAAAACAACTAGCGAATGAAACTAATACATGCTTTCCTTTACTTACTTCCCAGCTTTTAAGGTCTTCCTTTATATCACATTTCTTGCTGCCACATATAAATTGTCCTGAAGATGACAAGGAGTAATCAGAAAGAAACGGTATGAAAAAAGAGGACCCGACGTATTTGTTTAGGATGATAAATGCAAAACGGTGTCCTATGCTGTCTCATATCATTTTCTTTCACCTTAAATATCATACGTTTTATCAATGAATAGCCAAGTGTATTGGTAAATATACATAAGAAGCCCAAAATACGTCGTCAATGGGACTCGAACTAGTGACCAACGCATTCGTGGCGTGCGCTCTACCTATTGAGCTAGGGGACACATGGTGATAGCATACTCTACTTCTCATGTCACCACATTTAGCTCCAATCGCCTGTCAGTGGACGATGACATAAAAATACGCAGTTCTGGAGACCAGCGCTATGTAACTTGATTATGGAAGGGCTTCATCTGTCCATTGCCAATTGAAGGTAGCAAGGTATCACCAAGCAGACAGGCTTTGCAATGAAAAGATTTAAAAGATGCTAGAGAAATAGAGAAGATGTGGAGAGTGTATTATTGCCACAAATAACCGAGGTTTATCTTTATCTATCACCATCGTCAGTTGACACAGTACCCCATCTCAGCTTTATACATTTTGCTACGTCTGCAACTATGTTGCAGTACACAAAGAAAGGATTGTGAACGTCAAACATTACTCTCACGTTGGATAACATGAGCTATGCGTTACTTCCCAACAGAGGTAACGTAGAGTCAGTGTCACTTCAGACTGGAAATTGCTTCCTCTCAGATTTTAGTTCCTTTTCCGTTTTCTATTGAATGACCTCTATTTTAACTATTTTATCTTTACTGTATGGTGATAACTAAATTCTCTTGAATTTACGACTATTCTAGACCCTCCATTCTAGGCGGCCTTTTACTCACATAGTCTGTGCATAGCCTTTACGCTCTCCAAATAACCTTTAAATCATGGATATTTATTTGAGAACATAGCTCCAAAAGTTAATGTAAAAAACTCATGTACACAGTATGTTGACTTTCAAGGTATTTTAGCGATAAAAATACCATAAAACAAAATGCAGTCTTCTTTTCGATTGTGATATCAAAACTTCTTCGTCGTATCTATCACGACGAAATCATTAGTCCGCGAGTATTTCATAGTAAATCCTGAAAGCCAGCTACGCGGTTTAAGACGGAAAAATAATTTTCGTGAAGACCTGCTATGGACGGTCTTTCTCTTTGTAGCTTACAAATTAAAATTGACTTTAATACACCTTTGAATGGATTTCGATAGAATTAACTGAGTACGGCCTGGCGATCAGCGGCTGATTAAAAGGTTTGGCAGCTGAAACTCGAATCACTCAAAAGCGTAAATAACCGACTTTTCGTCTAACCTCTGGTGGTTAAGTATATGGTCTTACGCCGAACGTCAGATGTACAGACGGTAGAGCTGTGCAAAACCGACCGAGATTGACCTAGGAACTGTTTCTTCCTAGAAGCAAGAGCCGCGATCAGTGCGATCATGCTAAGACTGTTATACGTCCACGAGCTTTTTAATAGGTACGAACAGCTTGAAAAGGTAACAACACGTATACGAAAAATCCGAAAAAAATCCACGTCATGTTAGTTTTCATGAAAAGGTGCAACGGTCTGCTTGCCGACCTTGGGATGTCTAGTGGACGATATTAAATTGTCACTCTGGGTCTTATTATTATCATCATAAGATAGTATCCCTAATCAAAACAAGGAGGAAAATATTAAAGCTAAGAAGAGCTTTGCCTTCGTGTTTATCACCCCTCTGTTTGAGTGACAAAACAAAAATTGCTATGAGAGACAAATGTCTAAGAAACGTTTACTCATTTTTGCTGCAATTAAAACATTATCTGTGTATTGAACTATTTCACTAACGTAGCGGAATTTAACCCTTTCAAGCTAAGGAGTGCATAACAGTGACGACCTCCCTAAAAAATTGAAAACGAAAAAGGAAAGACTTCCGTACTCGAAATCATAATTTAACTACAACTGTCACTAGAGCAATGCCAACACCCTCTTAAACCCAAAATCGCTCATTCTACGAAACAGACTGCACGTCTTACATCTGCGCAAGATAATAATAATCGATAGACAAAATCCAAATAACAGTTCAGGAGTCGAAATAAACGTCCGGTCGTCATTTCCGATCATTTTAAGAATTCGTCCGGTCAAGACGACTCTCAAAAGTTTCAAAACATCCTTTAAGAAAATTAACAGTATTGAAATTGCATTAAAAAAGCGTTCCTTGTTTTGAGCCCTGTAGTTAGCTCTTGTTTACCTACAATTCTGGACTAATAGAAGTCACATTTTTGTGAATGAAAAAAATCATGCAAGATATTTCCCACATGAATGGGGTGTCCATTACATGTATTATTTGTTTTCTACACCGTTCCGCAACAGGGAAGTCCTAAATGTATATCTTCAAAATGATATTTTCAAACTTAGTACCATTTTGAAACGGGTGTTAGAAGAACTTGCATATTTAATAGTCCGAAATTATAGATACAAAGTAAGATCAAATGCATACAATTTAAAGAAAGCACTCATTTGAAAGTCTCTAATATCTCTCATGATTACGAATTGCTGCGTGAATGCAATATTTAACACAAAACGTAATCATGAATCATCGGTTTACTGTAACTTTACTCTAGGGGTCATACCAACACAATATCATTAGGTTAAAGGTAATTAACACAAATATTGAAATCAGTATCCATGCCAACAAAAGGCATTTGACTACCCTAAGTAATGTTGGACATTGGCAAACGTGAACATTATGCCAACTGTAACGATTGAACAGTACAGACTTGTATATGTCAAGTATACTATATATCAATACATGTAAGCCTTGTTAGGGATATCTTCACCTCTTTATTTTGTGGCTTGTGTTCCCCTTCTGCAAAAGTCCCTTTAAAGTAAAAACAACTACTTTGTAATACTTGTATATTCCTGCGTGACATTGATGATATTCATGATTGCCTCCCTCTAAATACTAATAAAAGTAAAACAATAATATGTGGACAATAAATTTCTTATCCACGATTTACAAGGGTTGAAACCCTCGAATACTTCGGCAATTTTAAACTTGTTACAATGAACAGTAAAATTCCGCATCATACCTAATAAAATTGTTTTAAGGCATTGAATTTTATTGAACAATTTCACATATTATTGGAATGTAATATATCTGGGATTTTTAGACAGTAGAAGATCAGGACGTTGTCATACTTTTAAAAGTCGACATTATGATTCACTGTTTTCATGTTAGTTGATGCTGAAAATATAGGTCTCACAGTTTTGTTCGATTTACTCTATTCATGAATAATCTGATTATTCTTAAATTTTTCAACGCGTAACACAACTCATAAATTACACCGACTGACGGCATGAATAATTTGGTAATTGATATGGTTAACATATAAACAATACGAACATGAACAAATGAAAGACTCCCCAGTCAGTCACTAAAATGTACGTTTCAACTTTTGAGGAGGACGTTGTGGCCCGAATTTCAGCTCTGCAGTATTATTCGGGCAAATCTGAATTTGGAGTTTTAAGTTCGTCTTTTCTTCTAAAATACCAGTATTTTGGACATTGGTTACCCTTTTTAACCCGAAGGTAAGCAATCATCTACAACTGAATTGCGACTTTCTAGAAATTGGGGGGACAGACCGTGCCCTCCATCCCGCCACATGTCCGTATCATCATAACTTTAAAGTACCTACCACTAGCCTCATTAATGTCGTTTTGAAGACCATTACAATCCTGTCTATGCCAGGCTTTCACACAAACACATTAGATTAAGTTGCATAATTTCATGTAACGTAAGCACATCCGTGTCCACATCAACATATTCAAAAATTTTAAGCTACCGTGCCACTTTCACCAATCTAGTCACACATTATACCATCATAACATTGTTGACAACACCTGAGAAGATCACAGCGACTTCTTGATCGATGGGATAAACTTTAGGAAGTGAAGGACTTTCGTGTGCCTTGCGTCTCAACGGCCATTAATAAGGGAAGAAGCGCGCCAGAAATCAGGAAAGGGCTTGCGACGACAAGGGAAGAAGTCCAAAGGGTTGTTACAATATGGAAAACCAGGGGCGTCATCACTGCCCTGAGACCACTTTTTTTTCAAACAATCATCTCCCAAACCCTTTACTCTTTAATATACTAAAAGGTTTTGAGGTAGCCTTGATTTATGTAACGTCAGTATGACCGGGTCTACAATCTATTAGCAGATCCACTAACGCCAATTTAACATTTGCACTGTTTCGAAACAGCTCACTTCAGTTTGGACGTCCCTGCTTCCAATCCTGCTCAAAGAAGTAGCCATATGTCTGCGCTCCGGAATAACTATGTAAATACATGGTTTCACAATTACAACATTTAGATCTTCTGGCCCCCTGTGTTTCCCTGAGAGCCAAAATTTCGACCAAAACATCTGTCCGCCTTCAAACAGCAGATCCGTCTCGTAAAACATAGTTCAAAGATTCATTTAGTTTTGAGAATCATTTCATCAGTGTCTAAAAGTCTTCCTAATTTCAAAATGCTATTTTATTGTGCCGTATATTGAGCTCATGTTCCAATGGGAAGTACAAGCTAAAGAAAGGGCTCCAGTGTTTTTGCGAGGAACATCGGTGCCGAAGAAAAAAAATGGGATACAGTTGTGAGTCCGACTTCAGATAAGGACTAGTCAATTTTTCAATATTTTTTTGTTTCTTGAGAAGGGCCTCTTAAGTTGGCGAATATGCCCTTGTTGATGAAATATCTTACACAATCGCCACAATTTTTCATCTGCTACTACTTACAAGTCTAACTGGACATTTACTTCTTCCTTTATCTTTTCTATCTATGCAGATGGACTTATGCCGGGCTTCTTTACCTAATAGATAAGCAAAAAACCATACATAGTGGCTTTCTACATCTTGTACCACCCTACTTCTTAGTTGATAAGGGATTTAATATCCAAAATGATAACCTTGCAAGAATGACTGCATGCCATGTACCAGGGAAGCGAGGTATGGCACAAATGCTTGGTGTTGAAGTAAAAATACCCATAAAAAATGCAACCTCGAGGATACTTGTGGAGCAAGTCACTATATAATGAGTAATGAGCTTCCCACATCTATGTTACCACATATTGATAACATAATAATTATTTATGGTGCATTATGTAACTTTAGGAGACCAATATTTGAAGATCTAACTTCCAGGGTTTCCATGGTAGGGAGGACCTCTACTTTACAAATTACGTAGTACGTAATAGCCAGCTGGAGCCAGTAATTTCTTTTATTTTTCACTGTTTTATATGTCAAGGTGTAGTTTATACCCCTGTCATGTTAAGTTCTGGAAACATGTCAAATACACAACTATTCAGGTTTGTGTGGCAGTACACTTGCAAGCATTTTTGGACGCATTATATTAAACCAAAACCAATCTAGAATATTTATAATATCCTGGAAAACGCAATCATCATAACTAGTTCTTTGTACAAAATTACCATGGGCAGTATATACAAAAATATCAGCATACGTTTTGCCCTGAACTTGTAAAAAACAGTCTGACTCTTTCTTAAGCTCAGTCCTCAAGCCAGAACGTACTAGGTAGTGAAGGTTCTTAGCTTTAGATGATATGTCTCGAATAGAGAATGGACACTTAAATTCAAGACGTTCTTTACCAAAACCTGAGCATTCCATTAAAAGATCTGCTGATGCAGCAATATAACTCATAGTCTTATGGGTTTTTTGTAGACCACTTTCACCAGCTTTAAAGTTTTGTGTTGTTCCCCAACAATGTCAATATATGCCTTTTTTGTACAAGGCTCCATAGCTCTGTCATGCTTTAGTGATAGAGAGGCTTTGGCTTACGTAATGTAGCTCTTTGCTTATGCTGTAGACACTTTAAATTCTACTTGACGTAATAGGCCCTTGTCGTTGCTTATGCCAGTCTTCAGCATTAGCTTGCCCAGTTGGTGTCTTCCCCCAGCAGCTGAGAAAAGAAGACGTTAAACCGCGCAGTAAGTAAGTAAGTAAGGACGTGTCTTGGTGATTAGGTCTCGTTCTTCATCAGATATGGCAATGGGCTCTGTAAAACGACCAACATTCTTTTCAGGTAGCAAATTGTCATCAAGCTTAATCATAGAGCCCTATCCATGACACTTAATGGTAATGATACTTTCAGTTTAGTGTTTAGCTCTCTGCTCTCAATTACTTCTAGGAAGCAACTTTTTAGTGCATAGCAATAGCTTTAATTGTTTAATCTAAACCAGATTGGTTTTTTAAATCCTCAATGAGTACTGGTGTAAGGCTGAAAGATGTGCCTTCCTTTTGCATTTAAGATCTGCCTTGCACCTAGAGACAGTGATCTGCCTTGCAACTAGAGACAGTGATCTGCCATATGTGTCCCTGCTAAATACTGTTTCTGATGCTGGGCATGCCTGCAATACAGTCTCGGTGGCAAGAATCGACCTTCTTGATAGTCTGTCTGTGCAAGTTGGTTTCGTTAGTCCTCTCAAAACAGCAGACTCGACACGGAAAAGAATACCAGCAATATGATCAGCAGCTTCTATGTAGCTCTGCAGTACAGGTGAAGTAGGCATTTCTTATTGTACTACTTGATGCCTCGTCCTTGTCCTTGTCAATACAAACATTGTAAGCTTTGGATGTCACCATATGTGATGGAGTGACTCGAAATTTTAGCAGGCAAATTGGGGGGAAATTTATCCACTTTATGGTATAATATCTCCTTTATACAACCACATGAACAGTAACGATATGCCTTCCTCTCCTTCTATTTATTAGTAAGTGTTTCATGAGGCTTGGTGTTGTTTTAAGTTTGACATACTTGTTGATATCGTGGAAATATAACGATGGCCATTGACATAGTCCCTGGTCATTTTCTCTCTCTCATGCGTCTTTCACTTGAAGAGGATCTTGAATTGAGAATTATCAATGGACAACTTGTTAAAGTAAACCTGATATTATTGGCGTTCATTCTCCTCAGCATCGACATCACGAACTATCCCATTCTCCCCAGTAATGAAGGCCCTGCAACAGAAAGATGTGTTGCTAAGACAAAGATACTGATATTAGATGAATATCAAAATCTCTACACAAGCCAAGTTTTAGAAGGAAGGTGGTAATGTCGTGAGGAAAATCACTTATGGCACTCTTTATGACAAATGAGATGAAAAATGGTAACATTTAATTTTTCTCGTCAGCCTTCGCCACCAGGAGGAGCATTCTGTATTTCCAGGTACCTTTAATGCCAAGGTATTTTCACAAAGATTGAAAACTAATGATCGGTATCCATTTTCTTATCATTCCTGTGCAGTATTTCATCACAAATACAAGAACTGTTCAAGCACTTTAAATTCTTGCCACGTTTTTATGTTCTAAGGGGTTAATGTTGCAATACAAATATAGTTAGACAAACTGTATCGTGGCCACTTAGTTCATGGATATATATTGAGTAAGACCACGTGATCAGAGTGTTATTTGTGCCTCTTTGAAGAAGCACTGTTCTTTCCATTTACATAGAGCTTTACTAATAGGAAATAGTATATGTATAACGTATGTTTTCAAAACAACTTTACGGTCGACAATACATAATATCAAGCATAGTATTAACATCATTGATTTCCACGATAGTTTCTTACCTGCTAATAAGCTCTTCCATAGTGTCATCCACAGACTGCCTCCGAATATCGAGGTACTACTTTAAACCTTTAACCTTCACAGAATGTACTTCCCGAGGGACATTTCTCCCAAATCAGCCATGATCAATCAATCACAACATAGAACAGATCAAACAACTTGAGAATTGTTCTTAAAAACACACACTCACACTCACTAATCCTCGAGCACCGTGCGGTGCGTAGAGCCAACTTGCAACACAAGTGTTCGCCACTTCTGACGATCGGCGAAACAACCCTTGAAAATAAAGATCTAATTCTTCATCTGATAAGGCTGCACATACAATTGCGAATGAAACTGTTGTGGTCTAATCAGTTGCTTTTGCATCATTCTGACGGGTAATTTACTAGTCACCTCTCTCGTAGACTGCCACCAAAAAAAAGGGATGGAGCGATACTTGTCAGAAATTTGTGGTAGACTTAGCAAGAATAAAGTTTCATTCATCTAGCACTGCATTCCCACTTTACTTCTCAAAAGGTGAGGGCCACACATCCGAAACCCCTAAAACAGCCATGACTCCATTGCGATACCCACGGCCTACGTCGTTTTCGGAGCCTAAGGCATATTTATCTGAAAATCAGAACTTCACTTGCTATTGCTTCGAACGAATTTCTCAAATACGATATCCGAGATGGGAAAAACCTCTACCACATGGGGCGTTACAGAAAGTGAGGTCATCCGTAACTACAGATAATGACGAAAGTAAAGGTTATTGTCTGCAGTCAGTATCGTTATGATATTTGTGTCAATACAAACTTCTTAAGACTTCCAATGTAGAAACTGTTCATGAAAACACTTGAGAAACACAAAAAACCCCTCCAAATCCTCCTAGCAAAGAGCATTATCAATCAGCGTTTTGTGCCTAACAAAAAAACATTTGAGAGGAATGTGAGACACACAGTCGACCTTCCAAACTACCGTTGTGCAATTGAATAAGTCCCTCGGTCCGTAAATAAATGGAATTGATGGTGACTAGGCACCTCGGAGTGCAGTGAATCATTTTCTCTGGTAAGTATTCTTCTATTTGCAAAACATGGTGTCAGTCTTGCCCTGCCACCGACGTTGATGATTAAAAGCGAAAGAAGTATATCTGATTAGTATTTAGTGAAGATTTACCCTCTTCACCTTAAGCGTGAGTCTGCACCAGAAATTGTTCAGGTATCACATACAATATAGCAAGCTCGGATGGATGAAAATATCCCAGTTATTGTCATCCAACTGTCCTTTTTGAAAGCGCATTCACAGTCATTACCAACGACAGCATGATGGGCACAACATTCCGCAGATCATCATAATTACGACAAAGAACAATTCAAAAGTACTTTAGGAGCTTCAAATTCTACTTGTGTGAGTTGCAGAATCAATCGCTTCATCGCGTGGTAAGCTTGCCCTCATCTTATATATTCCACAATAAATTGGTCCGATTTCGGAAGACGATCACTAGGTCGCATATGGGCCATGGTGGCACGTCGCATATGGGCCATGGTGGCACGTCGCATATGGGCCATGGTGGCACGTCGCATATGGGCCATGGTGGCAAGTCGCATATGGGCCACGGTGGGTATTATTCCTCAACAATAAACGCGTGTTGGAAATTAACGACATCAAAGACATTAGCAGCCGAAACATATTGCGGGTAGAAAAGTTTAAATGTTTATAGGAGGATTTGCTGGTCTCCTATAATCACGACTTCACGGCGAAATGGTAGCATAGGCTGTTATGACGTAAAAGTTGCCACGGTTTAACAACCCTGAGTAAATATGCTACTATCAACTACAGGAGGTGGCTGAATCATCACGCGTTCACTAAAATGAGGCTTTCCTTTCGCAGGTCACTCTGCGGGAGTAGCACAGGAGCACAAAGTTATGAAAAAGCCGCAGTGGCTTTGTTAGATCATAATTTACCGTTTAAAGTACTGCTATTACCTTTTCCTGCCATAACCTCCTTTTCAATTCTCCATCGTAGTGCCACCTTAAAAATGACGAGAAAATACACCAAAGTGGAATTAGTATGCGAGCTTAATTATGAAATACAAGGTAATAGAACAAAGACTTTTTAAAGATGTCAAATAAAACTAAACAATGCATAATAGACCTCCTTTTCAACTGTAACGAAAACCGGGAGTTCAAAGGGGCAACACGTGCTAGTTTGGCAGGCAGAATACCACAATGGTTTATGCAACTAGCTCGTATACTTGGCTGTCCTTGCCGACGTTGATTCTAATGAAGGAGTTTCATTGTCTGTGACTATGGGATGGGCAGCACAGTACGCAATGATTCCTTTATAGATAATGCATCAACAACCTACTCGTGCTTTAGGATTACCTAGAATGTAAACAAATAACAAAAAAACTGAACGTCAAGTAAATCTGAACTTATCCTCCAAAATTTTTGAGGAGGTTCATCGGTAAAGTAAAACGCTTCACTGGCTGTTAGTATTATCTGCACCAGATATAACCTTCTCTTGTGACTTTATAAGAAAAAGAAATCAACTTGTGTAATATAGGCCCAAGAACAAGATAAATGCGAATTACTGGGAAGAGTGATGCGATGCAGATTAAATGCCGCTGATCAAACCAGCTTAAAGCTCAAACAAACTTAAGAAGATTTCGGCGCCTACAAGTGTGAACAGATTAAATAAATATAGGCTGAATGCGGAAAATGGGTCTACTTGTGGCAAACTGTCAACAAACGCCATCATAAGACCCTATAAGGCTTTCTCTGCGCGGGGGACGTTCCATTTACCTGTAAAACTACTGTTACTGCTGCACTGCCTTTTGGGTACTTGATTCAGTTACCATACAGGTGGCATCTCTATATTTGACACGGGTTACCTTAACTTTGATTTCGTAAGTCAGAACACATGGGAGCATTAACCCCAAAACCCCAAGGACGTAATAAACTAAAAAAGCGTTTATGTTTCATCATCGGGAGCTCACACACAGAAACCAGCAGACAGATTACCTTGTTTTCTTTGTATCTGCTCAGGTCCGAGATGCAATACTCTTTAAAAAGTTTATCGTAGTATTTCTTCGCCAGCTGCTTTTCCCTGCAAAGGTACCAAAATGTAATAGAGTTGCGTAGGATATTTATAAATGACAGTTGATCTGCTGTAGGAATAACTTGATCTCACAAATCATTGCGGAGGGAAAGTGTGACTTCACGATTTTGAAAATGTTGGAATTATGGGGAAAACAACTCAATTTTCATGTTCATTAGTGAGAACGTCAATGGCCAAAATTGAGAGTGATGCCCTTTCCCAACACCGAGATATCAGGTTTCAAAGTTTTTGAATGCTCTTACAAAACTTTATTATTTGATGCTGGTTCCCAACTTAAGGAGCCAAGGAATATCAACAGAGTTTTAAGCGGAGATCTTTGAGATTCAAACGCCTCTAGTGTAAACACTATATACACTGCAGGTCTGGTATTTTGGGAAACAGCTTTCGGAATTTTATTCCCTCCTATTCCTACATACTTATCGCAGTTACCCTAGGTTTTACGTCCTATCCGGTGAGATTCATCAGGCCGAAGTTGTGGTCTACTTACACTGTTCTGGATGTCCACCACTGCCCGGATGACATAGCTTCATATTACAATACAATCTAAAAATAATCCGAGATCTTACTCACCATCCAATGGTCCCTTCGTCTTCCTCTTCCCAAATAAACCTGAAGAATAAAGAAGTTGATAATTAAAGATCTGTATACACTGGATTCATTTGCAATTCCACATCAGGCAATGAATTTTAATAGAGTACCAATGTGTCTCTAGCCGGGGTCACTGTTTGGGTGAGGCAATTCTACGCGCATACAATTAACATATCCCTCAAAAAAACAAAAAATAAGGAAACTGCTGTTATCTCTTTTCCTTCTCTACCACTGTTTTATATTATTAAGCTCAATCTTATTGTATCTGTATTAATAGCAATCGTTGGTTGGTATACATAGATATTGATCATCAAGAGACGGAACAGGAATCCCTTTCTTCGCGCGAATCTTGTACGTTTTGGATCATGTTGTTCCAGACAATCCTGCCCTCTGGGTCATCCTTCATTTTAGCCTCGTTCTAAAACTGTTTTACCTACAAAGAGGCCCGGATACTGAAGTATAGCCATGCTTTACACCATGAGACGTACTGAATGATAGCAACTTATACGTAATTTACGAGGGTTTGCGAACGTTTTTATTTTGTATTATTCACTTGAAAGTGGCTTAAACTTAAAAAGGGACATAACGCAAAACAGTCTAGTAACATATCTTAGGCAAGTCAAAACATTACCTGGTAGAAGAATAGGCTTTTCAATTAATCAATGCCTCAGGATCGAAAGTAAAATAGAGGGAACAGGAACAGCGTTGGCAACATAAATAGCAGGCTTTTCACAACATTGATTATTGTTGATACTTGAAGTATTCTACTAAAAGTTTCAAAACGTCTAAGAATGATCGTGTGTTAGGCTTTAGAATATTTCAAAACTTCAATACAATATAGTAAACGGCGCCTACATAACTCAAAATGTTTAGTGTCACGATACCAAACATGAAAGCAATATTTGTCAGAATTTGCCACCTTAATTTTCTGTTGTACTTCCTCATAGAGCTCTGTTAAAAAGTCCTGTGCAAAAATTTTGGGCAAAGTGTTTTGGCAGTAAATCGCTCATTTACAGGTGTTATAAATGCAAATAAATTTCATATATTTCTCAAAATACGCTTTTTTAAAGAGCACGTTTCCATAGAAACTAGCCCAGTTCTCATTTCATTCAGTGTCAGCTTTTCATACCACTTCTGGCAGCTGTACCTCTACATTTTTCCATGCTCTATAATCGTTTCCCACTTCTCCCATCTCCTACTGCATATATCTCTTCAATAGCATTTCTCCAGCTTTCCCCCGTCTTCCTCTTATTTCAATTCTGTGTGCCCATTGTGTCATTCTTTTAGCCCATTTGTCGTTGCTCATATTTGCAATATGTACTGCCAATTGTCTTCTCATACTTCAACTTTCTCAAAGATACACTTTTATAGTCTACTATAACCATATTCCTTATCTTATTCTCTACTTTCCAGGACCGTACTCTGTTGTAAAGCTAAGCTCTGGTTTGCCTTTACTTACGGTAGCCATTTCAGTTTTTGAGCGTAAGGTAAAAATGATCCAGGCCTGGTAGTAAGGAACGTGATCGTCGTGCGCTCGACGAAACGTAAAATCAGTTTCTCCTCTTGAACGATCGCTTTGATGCAATGGTTGTCATCACTGTGCATGTGTTATTGTGAACTTTTGAAAAAAGTATCCTAAAAATCGTCTATTTGAGATGCACCTTTTATTCTACTTTTCAAAAGTAGTTCTTCTTACGTTATGTTCATTTTCAGTATTTTGGTAGCTAAAAACGTTTTCCGTCTGACGCTCTTCGCACAAATCGAAAGAAATGAATATCAAAGGGAAAGAATGAAACTTATAACCAGCTGTATTTTTAAAAGAGCCAATCACAATGGGGGCTGCCCGATTGTTATTGGGTTTTTGACCAATCAGTGTCCGCTAGAACCAATATTATTTAATATAATTAAATGCATTTTACGGCTATGATTTCAGAAATATGAAGCCGCGCCCCATCGAGCTTTGTTGCATAAAATTTGCCCAAAAATTCTTACATGAACCATTGCAGATGCGTTCTATCTAGGCAAAGCTATAATATAGCTACGAGAAGCCTTCCTAGTTTGTTGCAAGCAAATGTAAGCGACCATTTTGCTTCGACACAATTAAAAAATCGGTGTCCTCCTTTACGTTTCCACCGTTATGTTTGTTAGGAGGTGTGGCGGTAGCGGAGATTTTTTCCTGGCAAAATGGAAACCAATATACTGATGCACAGACACAGTAAAAGAACTGATATTAAGGTAAATTTATAAGGACTTACATTATGGTATATTTTAGGACAGCATACCAATAATAAAAATGGGACGCCTGTAACGTCACCTCCCCAGCCACTTTATACTTAAATCCCCTCTCAGTGCAATAAATACCGTAGAGTTCATCCGCATATGCGTATATTTGTTTTGCATAAGAAGGATTCTTAATGAAAGAGTGTGATTC
>JAAAKL020001638.1:0-29787 GCA_010016065.2 Carybdea cf. marsupialis auct. non (Linnaeus, 1758) | reverse complement strand
CAAGAGAGACTTCTTATAGGGTACCGTCCAGTCAAAAACTGTCGGTCCAAAATATATTTTATGATATAAAATGGATACAAATTTTTGTGGCGTAGGCTTGTAAAGAGCGCCAAACAGTTGAATCAAAGAGATTAATTATTTTATGGCCATGAAAAGTTCTACTAGCTTGCGTAGAAACCGTTGCTGGTCTGTAACTACAATTAGTACAGTAAGATATTATTTTCCCTTAGCTCTGCTACTTAATTAAAACTATTACTACAAAGTTATTCTTAGCATAAACTTGTTAAGAAGATCGATTCTCGTGTATGCAACTAAAATAGTCCACCTTTAAAAGGGAATAAATAGTAAGATACTTTGACGCTTGTCGATTCAGTTGATGCAATTGATGATAGATCGATTATTTCTTGAGTAGTAGTCTTTTTTCGGAGCTACGTTTCGAGAGGTACTTCTCCCATCTTCAGGCTGTTGGACTGTTTCCCTGATTTATGTTGTTCGATTTGGATGGTGGTAAAAGTGGTGCCAAGCTGATCTTTTGCTGCTTGTGTTTTCCTGATAGTGCTGGTAGCCATATGTGTGGTAAGTTGTAGGATTTGTTATACATGTGGTTTTGGTGTTGCAGGGAATAAATAGTTTCTTGTTATATAAATAGTTTCTTATTGAATAAATCTTTCTGGTTGTCGTATTGACGTCTCTGTCTAAACAGTGCTTCAAATTGAGTAGTAGATACTTAATTACTAAATTTTTAGCCTGATGCCAGTAAGATCAATCTTTTAACTATCCAGTAGCAATTTACAGGATAGGAGAGGAAAGCAACGTTTCTTCCAATAAATTTACATATATGTTTATAAGTACATTAGAGTGATAAATTTCTGTTACTCTTGCTATAAAAAATACACTTAGGATAAGAACAGATTCTTTTGTCAAGGTAACGAGATAAATTCTCTTTCACTAATACCTTAGCCATTATCATCATACGTGCTTCATCCGCAGCAATACTATCGTGTCACACTCATAAAAGCGTCTCCTTTATTTTCTTTCATGTTACTGCCTTGGTAAGTTCATAAGTTTATTATTATTCGTATTCATTTCACGTTTTGCTCTGGACAGATAAGGACGCTTGCTGGTTTCCACCAATATTGTCAGTGCCAGCATTTTGTATTCACCTATTTATTGTTAGCCATATTAAATTTACCTCACTTGGACCAGCATGTAATCGCCTTCTTTGAAGTCTTGTTAAGTTTTCTGTTTGCTCTCGAGCCGAACAAGTCACCTAACTCATGATTGAATCTTCTCTCTATATTCGCCTTATTCGCGTTCTCAAGGATTATATAGTCTGCTAGTGAACACAACATGTCTGACCATCTCAGCTAAGTACGATCATGTCGTACGTCATTGTCCAAAAAGAGAGTCTCTGGGCATCCTCCTCTTCTTGTGCCATAAGCACTGCCATTCAAAATCTCCTTGCTCAGGCTATTAGTTCTTTTAAATACATTTCACTTACTTAATTAATCGCAAAATCGACTGTTTGCCCTTCACACAGCAAATTCAGAAAAGAAATTTATGACACCAGAGTCGGAATGAATAGATAGATTTTTTGTAGCCTACACTTATTTCTTTGTTGTCCAGCTTTAAGCAACACAAGTAGCTATTGGAAAACTGAGACTCTTTAAATTGCTCAGATTGGTGAAGATTGCGATCGATTTGCCCTTCCAAATGATAGTTAGTGAAATGTCTGTTCAGCAATTTCAAGTCTTTTTTCTGTAGATGCATGTTTGGCTATGAAGGGAGCTCCTGATACATAAAATTTTGCGGATGCTGTGCAAGTTTTAGCATTCGGGTCTCTTATGATGACTAAGCAATATCAATTTGGAGTGCTGTCAAATGTTTCTTGCTGTGTTTTGTTGCGGGCTTTGTGACTTGCAGAGGTAGCAGTGCTAGGTGAATACTGGATGATGCTCATGTTTTATGGTTTTGTTTGAAGGTGAATTTTTATCATTTTGTCGACTAACCTATTATTGAATCTTTGATTTCTTCAAACAGATTGCTTGAATTGCTGTAGCCAGAATCTTTACAAGGGAAGACATAACGTTACTATTTGAAGAGATGAAAACTCCAAATCCGCTTTCGCTAATTCTTAATATATGGATCTCACTTCTGGATATCTCATTGTTTCCCAGTATGAACTTATGCGCAGTGTAGATATCAAGCTTTTAAGAAAAGACATGAGTCCACTAATTCCAAATATATTCTCTATTTATCTATCGTCGTAGATCCGTGTATGATCTACTTTCTACAACCGATTTGAACTTGATTCCATGTCGATTCAATTTCGATCTATTCCGAATAATTTGACTACTACAAGGCTTGATACTTATTAACAATTTTAAGAAGTTTCTAGATCTTTACAGAGTGGGGTTAAGTCACGAGACAGTGGAGAAAGTAGTTTCAATTCTATAAATTACCATGACAGAGGCCGTAGAATGTATTGGTACTTTCTTGAGAAAGCGGATCTCTGAGGTGCATACACCTGTTCTAATAAGATCGATAAGCTGATGGGATGCAATGAATTGCATTTAAATGTCCAAGTTTTTTAAAACAAAATTATATTTTTTCTTCACAGTTATGACATTGCGTGGTGAATTTGTAACAACGAAGGTTTTTTTTTACAAAATTCCGTTGATCAATCAGCACTGCACTTGCTCTGATGTTAGTCGCAATTTGGCGAGCTTGACATTTACAGCAAAACCTACTGTTTCTTAGTACTATCTAAAAACACTAATGACTCTAAAATTTTAAAGAACTACAGTTGAAATGTTTGCTTCAAGCTTTGTCTTTTCCCTCCTTTACGTTCTGGGACACCGTAGCCCTAAATGCTTTTAAGTACAGAAATTGGAATGCTTTTTTTAACACAATAAATTGCTTCTGTGATTTACTTTTTAAAGATTAGTTGAAGATAAGTACAAATAAGTATCTACAATTTCTGACTTATATTATACCCTGTTTGAGTTTGATGAAAAAGATATTTTAAAATTAAACAATATTCAGGGGGTTGTCATGTCCCTTTCTTATGTATGTATTTTCCCTCGAAGCAAAAACGTCATATTAGTTAATTGAAAACAAAAAGTTAAAATCTTTTAACCGAAGTACATGTTGCTCTGTCATTGTTTGTCAAGCAAAAAATCTCTGTCATTAATTTGGACTTCATGCTTTTCTATTGGCAAAAGGTAATGGCAGCATTGCGTTGCTGAAAATCTTCCTTCCTTTGGAAGCCAGTTGGTGACCTTATGTTCACTTAAGTGTACACAGACTCTACCATTTAAAGTCAGGTAAAAGCGGATCTACTTAATTTGTGCTGTAGGCATCTTGATATTCAAGTTTTAATTCAAATATAGGTTTCACAAGAGGTTCATGCGTAGACCAAATGTGAGTGGCCTGTTATAAATCTTTCTTAGTGAGTTCTGAACATTTCATTTCAATGTCTTCTATTGAAAACACTGTTTAAACTTTCAAGCAAACATACCTTAAATTACTGTTGTTTCGGTAGTCATTTGAGTTTCCAACTATAATGTGGAAGTTTTTTAACCAGTAGCTCCATACGGCGCCCGGACTGGTTATGGCAATAGCTCTAATTGCTGCTTGAAACAGCAGATCAACAGCCCACCAGGTATTCATTCGTGTATCTGTAGATGAACAACTTTGTCTTTTACCATCAACTGCCATATAAGCCATGTTTACTAGAAGTGAACTTGAATGACTTGCAGGTTTTCCAAGAGCAACATTAGAATGATCAAACCGATCTGAAAGTAAAAAGAAATTGATTAATTCAACGAGCTTGTCATATCATAAATTCCTTGTTATCTAAAAGTTTCCACAAAAGGTATTATAACAAATCCCCATTTAATCTTGTTTCAACTACGTTATTGTTTAGTATATGTTATTGTTGATAAATATGCATGTGTCACATTTTCGTGTGTCAAGAGTGACACACAAAATGAAACAACTAAAGATTTCTAGCAGGCGCTAAGATGGACACGTCACCACCAATCATCTTATGAGGAGAGATGGAAATGGCTTGAGTACAATCCCTCAAAACATGATTTGTCGGGAGTTCACCATTGAGAAAGAAACTAGTATGCCGAGATTCTCGGAACCTGAACCTTCTTTCCAATATTTGATTGCCAATGGATACTGATAATATTAGTGTACCCAAAATCTCTTCTTCATTTCCTCGGAAGATTCTACGTCCGCTGTTGGAAGAACTAAAATACTGACTAATATACAGCTGATGTGGTTGCAATTGTTTAAACGCTCTCTCTGTTGGTATTTGGTTATTAGACAGTTTTTAAGTACAGGAATTCATGGCCTCAATTTCAACATGACCTCAATTTCAACATTGAGCAATAGCATTCTATGTAACAGCTGAATCGTCACGTTATGAAACCACAACCTTTTTGTTGGACCTCAACATTTTAGCAAATAGTATATGCATGTATATGAAGACCGTTTTACTTATTACGTCATTACTTCAATATTTGTGTCAAAATTATCACTTTTAGCTTACGTATCATATATTGTTGATATTGAAAGCTTTTCCGTATACCTGCAGCATGGAGCTGATATTACGTCATCGTTTATTAGAATGCAGGCACGCTCTCCTCTGGGGAGTTCTACTCACAACAACTCGAGTTGAGACAACTCGTTTACTCGAGAAATCCCCCGATTGATTTTTTATCATGTACTAGTGAATCACCACTTTTTAAGGCTAAGCCAAGGCCACTCTAGGAAAAAGGTTAACGAGATGAATAGATTAACGAGATATGATGATGAATAACGAAAGATATGAATTGAATAAATAAAATCTAATGACTTATGAGGATGGTTATGGCAAGTGTGATGGACTCTCCCGTCGATACGACTTATGAGAGCTCAACTGTTCGATCAGCTGAGCAACCTAATCTTCAAATTAGAGTGAAAGTGGCTGAGTAGACCACAATCACTTGTACCCTTGACATGTTCTTCAAGCATGTTTAGCATGACACATGTTTGACAAGGCTGGACTATCCAAACACAGGTACTATTTCATCCGACGGGTTTCTTGAGTTCCCGTCTCCCAAATGTCCCTCACATGGGCTGGTTGGGCCCCGTGACTATGGTAAAGAGAAGTTGCCAAAGCTTCCCAGCGCTGGAATCGAACCTGGGTCGGTGATTTTCAAAGCAAGCTTTTAGATCACACGGTCACACCCCCAATTTCCCTCACATAGACTGGGTGGGTCCCTTCGACTATGGTAAAGAGAAGTTGTCAAAGCTTTCCAGCGCTGGGATCGAACCCGGGTCGATGATTTCCAAAGCAAGCTTTTAGATACCACGGCCGCACAATTCACATGACAAGTGTAAGCAGTGACGGTAAGCAATCTCTAACTTATCATGGTTTTCGGTATTACCTACTTTAGTATAGCGTTCATCTATTTAAACCATTGTGCTATCCTTTTCTGAAAGGAAAAACTTTCCAGAAGACACCAGCAAGGTAAAAATACTAAACTTCAGGTATGAAGCCTCACAATTTCTGCTTCACGACCTTTATTTTATTATAGGGCTTGGATATTCTTTAACCTACTAAATCGTTTAGATAATAAGAAAGAATTTTGTTTAAACTACTGGCACTTGACTAAATTCTTCTATAGAATTATTATCTGAGAAGTTATATTTCCACCACCATGAAGTAAAATAATTTCGTTGCCAAGACCGTTGCACCATTTATGGAAGTGAAGGCTATCCACAAACTTTTAAAGACTAGTATTTTTTCTTCAGCTTAATTTTCTTTGGTAACAAAACTTATACAAATTCTTTAATAATGAATAATACCAATATTTTGCCTGATGATGTCAACGCAAACATTTATCGTTGAACTGCCAGATTTGTGTTGGCAATCTGACAGTCAGAGTTCTGATTGGCTCCTTTGAAAACACAACTGGGTATTAGATTCATTTCTTCCTATTTATGTTCCCATTTATGTTCTATTTTGCACTTAAACAAACTATTTTATCCTTTTTTATGTTTCTTATGTTTTATACTATGGAGACTTAATTTGAGATTCCCAGAACTAAAGGAATGAGCTGTAGGCGCGGGATAATTTCAATGCTAATAACTTGGTGAGTATTATTTACTTGAACTTGGCGGTTATATTGATTCATAATAGAATCATTTACTAATACATACCAAGACTGTACACCTCCAACTCGCATAATGTCAAGTAAGTGGAATCTGGTTTGTGGATGATAACAAATCGACCTCGAACTTGTTTATTACAGTAGAAGTCTTTTGTTTGTCCTTCCCCAATGGTTTGGTTTGTAACGCATCTAAAATAGAAAAACTTTCACATTTGCAGAATATCTGGTTACTTTCAAACACTATCCTGCGTCTTGGATATGAATCAACTAATCTGAAATAAACTTCCACGAAATGACTATGAAGAAATTATCATGTCTCACCGCCTGAATTTCAAGGCATCAACAATATTCTCACAATGTAAACTCGATCAACAGGGCTTGGTAACTCAAGATGAAAGCATACTTCAATTCTCTTCTTTTCTAATACTTTTTAGATCAGTAGCATAATAATGATTTTAATGTTATAAACAAGTATTATCCACACAGTAGACAAGGGATCGTACAACACATCGCAGGTCTTTCAAATTTGTTCATTTTGGCAAAAGGGAATTTTTTCGTCACTAGCAAAAAGTGCATACTGTTACTCTCATCAGAAATTACACTAAGTAGCTGTTTTCTGACAATTTTGGCAGACGAATGGGAGAACAGTTGGCTATATCCCAGCAATTGATTGGGCATTCATGGTACTCTTATCTGTCGCAGGACTTGACAGTCATTGAAGGGATGGACATAAATATATCCAACTGCATTAATAAACCAATATTTAGGTATGTAACTTGTAACAGTCGGAGACTAGCTCTTTTACAAACAAAATCATATGTATGGTAAGAAATAGGAGAATTATAGCACATTGCGAAGAGAGCAGATACATAAATGGGATTGCTTGCGTAGCATCAAGGTGAGACATAAACCTGTTCTTCTACGCATAGTAAATTTAGGCCCTTCGTCGAAGAAAAAAGACAACAATACACATGTAATTAATGAGTAATATCTGAATTTGATTAGAGAGCAGGTCCACCATTAGTTACCTGGTAAATAAAAGTAGTTCATTATATGGCGGAAGTCTATTTAAACCTATTTCAAAGGCGACTTGTCTAGCTATAAACAGGAAACATCTTTTTATATCCAGGGGCTATTTTTACGGTAGAAAAATGCATTTGAATAGTTACTACAGAAATAGAAAAGTCCATCAATTGGGATCATGCTTTCAAAAAGTTATCATTATAAATTTTCCCTTCTCAAAAACACTTACCAAAAAAATGGAATTTATGCGTCAAGAAATAACAAAGTTTTACTATAGGTAAATGTCATTTTCAACTACTCCAGAAGTTATGCACTTGACACAGACATGGAAAGGGGTTGGTTTTCCTATTGGTCACGCGTCAGGCTTTATGTTCTTTTTTTTTTTTTAGTTTTCTGCCCATGGGCTGGTCTCTAGCTTCTAATCTCTTCACGCAGTCCTGTCTTCTGCCCTCCTCTCCAGTTCTACGTAGCTTCGCCTCTTCAACGTCTCCTATGGTCCCTTTCTTTTTCTGCCTCTCGGCCTCTTTCCTTCCATTCTTCCTTCAATTACTCTTTTCAGCTGTCCCTCTCCTCTTAGAACATGTCCAATCCAGTTATTCTTTTTCCTTATAAAGGTAGCAACCAGTTCCCGTCTTCCATCAATCAATTTTAATACCTCTTCATTTATCTTCATATCTCTATAGTTGAACTTCATCACCCTTCTCCAAATCCTCATTTCAAAGGCTATTAATCTTTTAATATCCTCTTTCCTCGATGTCCAGGTCTCAGCCCAGTACAGCACCGCACTCCACATCAGTGTCTTGACTGACTTCTTTTTTAATCCCATTTTTAGTTTTTTAGTAAGTAATTCTCTCTTTCTCAAATGCCTGCTTTCCTATGGAAATCCTTGCCCTTATTTCATCCATACACTTGCGTCATCTGTAATCAACACTCCTAAATTTCGACCTTTTGTAACCTGCTCAAGTTTTTCTCCCATTACTCTGACACTTACATTGCCACTTCCATATCTTAACATCTTCATCACCTTTGTCTTTTTGGTTTTAATTTTCATACCATAAATGCTTGCTACTTTACGGAGCCTATTGATGAGTGTCTGCAGCTTGCTTCAGTGCTTTACAACATAGCCTGGTTATCTGCAAAATGTATATATGTCAAGAGCTTTCCTCCAACCTTCACTCCAGCTTTTACTGTCCTTGTCACTTCTTTTATCATTTTGTCAGCATGGACCAAGAACAATATTGGTGACAACAGAAGACCTTGTCATAGTCTCTTCCTACAGTACAATCTTCTGTTTTACCACCTCCAACTATTGCTCTTGTCTTCTGATCCAAATACAACCTCAAGATCATCTTTCTATCTCTGCAATCCACTCCATTTTCCCTTTAATAATTCCATTATTTTTACCCAATTTTCTCGATAAAATGGCTTTTCAAAATTAACAAAAGCCACATATACACCACTGCCATATTCCAGAGTCAGTTCACACAACATTCTCATTGCTCCAATAACTTCTGTTGTTCTGCATTTTTTCTTAAACCCATTCTGAGACCACCCAATGAAACCTTGTGCCTTTTTGGACACCCACCCTTTTACGCATGTGTAGCCTGATCTTAGAAGCATGTACTGCTAATACTATTGTCCTGTGCTCTTCACACTCTAAAGTGTTTGCCTTTTTCTGCAGAGCAGTCATGAGTAACTCAGTAAATTCTTCTGGCCACAGTCCCTTGTTGTACATTTCCTGATTTAGTTTTACTAACTCTTTTATGCTTTTTTCTCCAAGTTTTTTTCAGTAGTTCTGAAGGTATTCCATCAGTTCCTCCTGCTTTCTTTTTCTTCATTGCTTTCAATGCTTCTCTGATTTCAATAATCATTATCTCAGGTCCTAGGTAGTCTTCATCTGCAATTTCTTATGTCCCTAGCTGAAATTCTGCTTAACTTGGTTTTCCTTCTCTGTCATACAGAATTTCGAAGTGCAGTTTCTATCTTCACTTTACTTCTTCTGGATCAGTCAGTATGTCTCCATCTTTATTCTTGATCGTTGCGCCTCCTCCTGGTCTTCTCATTTGTCCTGTAATCTGTTTTACCTCATTGTACAGTAAATCCGCTTTCCCTCTTTTTTCAAGTTCTTCCAAATCTCTGCATTTTCCTTCCCAGTACATCTCTCTTGCCTTCTAAGTCTCTCTCCTCAATTCATTATTCAACTGTCTATATCTCCTCCTTCCTTTTTCTGTGCTTATATTTTTCCATCTTAGTCGTTCTTCAATCTACGTTATCATTTTTCTCAGTCACCAACGGTTTCTTTGCTCTCTTGAAATTTTCCTACCCAACCGTTTCATTGGCTCTCGTTACAATCGCCTCCCTAAGGTTGTTCCATCTTTCTTCAACATTCTTACTGTTCTTCGTTTCTGTCTCCAAGTTTTCTTCTACCTTTTCTTGGTACTCTTTCGATAAATCCTCCAGGTATTCTAAGCTCCATTTCTTCTTTTTTCTTTGACCAGTTACTCTCTTTAACCGTGTACTAATTGCTACTGTAACTAGGTTGTGGTCTGAGTCACAGTCTGCCCCTGGATAGCTGCAAGCATTCTTTATTCTGTTCTTAAACCTTTACCGGACTAGTATATAGTCAAGTTATTATCGCCTTTTGCCTCCTGGAGCTTCATGTATAACGCCTTGTCTTTGGCTGTTGAAAGCACGTGTTTTGCAACAACCATATTCTTTTGCTCTGCAAAACTGAGGAGTTTCTCTCCACCTTCTTTTCTTTTACACAGCCCAAGCTTTCCAACCATATTACCATGCTGCTCTTCACCAACTACTGCATTCCAGTCTCCCATGATAATAAGGTTGTCTTTCCCTTTTTCTCCTCCCTTTATTCAACAATAGGTCTTACACCTCTTCCACAACTGCTTCGTCATAATCTGATGCTGGCATATACACCTGGATAATTACTTTTTCAACAGAATTCCTGGAAATTCACCTTTAACAACCTCTCACTAAACTGTACTACACTTGTCACTCTTTTTTGCTGTTTCCTTGTCAAAGACTAATGCCTGTCCTTTGCGTCCTCCTTTTCCCCCAGAGTAGATAATTCACATTTCATCACTTATGAAGTCTCCTATGCCTTCCCAACTCATTTTTGAAGTCCCTCTTTTGATGTTTTTCAGCTTTCCCTTCCTCGGCATTGTCCTAAAATTCCTTGTTCCAATCTTCAGTTTACAAGGTTTTCGCTTGATGACGACCTTGAAAGCCTTCCTCCTTCCACTGCCGAACAAGGCATCTTCAGCATTGCTGCCAATCCCATTCACGTTGCTAGCCTTTGACATTTTGGACCTATTCAAGATGATGCCTACTAAGCAAAATTACAGCAGTGGTTTGCCATTGCCTTTTCCGGATGAGTTTAAAGAGATTACCACCTCTCTTCTTAGGAGTCCTTCCGCCTGCAATCAGCCTGAGGTCGTAGCTCATCTGCCTTCATTGCATGTTTCCTGCCAGTTTCACCATAGGCCTTCATTTGTAACCCTGAGCAAGAGGCCTTTAAGTTACTACCACTCCGGGTCAGAGTGGACCTAGGAGCAATAAGGGTTAAGTGGTAACTCCACATTCACCATTCTAGGACTCCCGAACAAGAACCTCCTTTTCAAATGCAGTTTAGTGGCATACCCAGGACATTTGGACTTTTAGGCTTTATGTGTATACCCTGATATTGATTATGAGGGCTTGATATTATTTTCTTACCTTCTATTGCTCCTACTGTCGTATTCCTTGTTGTTACCTATAATAATGTCAAAGCCATTTAATCTATGACCAACATTATCAGCACGATTTGTTATGATGACGACTCTTATAGTTACTTCCAGTAAAAGATCCACTCTCCACCAAGAGTTCTTCCCTAATCTGGAGTGGGTACAACTGTTACTTAAGATCGTAACATTTCGATTGCCGTCAACTGCATGTGCTGCCGCATGACCATCCAGCTCCGATGATTGACTGGCTGGTTTACCTAAAGCAATATTTCTTCGGTCAAAGGAATCTATGGAGGAAAATGAAGCCATTTTTGTACACAGGAAACCAGAACATATAGTTTTTATAATAAAATTACCCTATTATAAATTTTAAGAGGATACCAGAGGAATATAAAGCACATCAACACCGGGATTTGAAGGCATCTACAAAGCACTTAATAGTATATTTCTTTATGTGCCATATCAGTTCTAAATCTTGCAATTGTGGGGACCGACATCAAGCTCTACCCAAATTTTAAGATTATCCCCTCCGCACCATAGGACCTGACCATGGAACGGAATATAATCTGATTCATTATCTTCCCCTAGGCATATTGAGCTGCATAGCATAGCCTGCGATAGAGTACTTGAAATATAAAATTATTCTTTTCGCAAATACAATAGAAAATAAGCCATAAAGTGTGCAACATACAATACATTTATTTTGAAAGGAAAGGAAATTTTTTCAAGATTTAGAGATATTAAAAAGCCCAAAGATGATAATCGCCAGACTGATTCTCAGGAATTTTGTCAAAGCTCTTTTGAGTTTGTATTGCAATTTCTGTAGAAGTATGTGCTAAAAAAATTAAAAGATTTATATGCAATCTTACCAAATGTATATATTTCAACCTCACATAAAGACATGTATTGGTCCGAAGTAGCTTTAAGTGATAACTTCCGGCTAAGCACTTCGCGTCTACAATACACCGTCTTCGTTTGCCCTTCCCCAATTACTTGGTCATCTGCGCATCTAAACATTAGAAAGGATGGAGGCAAAAATTTTAAATGATTTATTACTTATGCGTTCATGGCGGTTGAGATTTGGAAGAAGCTTGTGCAGGCTCTGAGTAAATCAACTCTCCTGTTACAAATACTTATTCCTCACTTACTGCCCCAGTTAACGTTCCCTTTTCCCAGCAGCTGGGGTTGGGCACCTTTTTGTCACTTCCTTTTAGCTTGCTGATCTCCATGCAACTCGATGATCTGTTAGATCCTCTGTTATGTTGAGTACTAACACATTGGTTTTTATGTTGTCCATTCAATGCTTTTTTGGTCGACCATGATATTTCCCATCCACTTCGTAGTTCAATTCTCTACGCTGCCAACAGTTTTCGCCCATCCTGCTGGCATGACCAAACCATCTCAGCCTTTCCCTTCTTAAGATATCTTCTAAGGAGGCGATACCAAGAAGACCCCGTAGATCAAACATTGATGTTTTTACAGCAATCTTGCAAGACCAAATCCACCCGACCATCGCATAATTATTTCTTATCATCCGAAAAGTATATAATATAATAAGCGAGAACATGTTTATGTGTAAGCGGAAAGCGGCCACGCCGCTTTGCCTGTCATTATGAAACTTTGTATGGACAATCTCCAGGGCCAGAGGCATGTTTTCAGCGGGTTTGCGGCCTCAGAGCCCGGCCTTAAAGGCTGCTAGAGGCCTTAAGTCGGCAAAAAGACTTTCCGAAACTTCCTGGATGTGTATTATGAGCATATTCCAAGTGCCATCTGAACGTTGCAATGCACATATATCTATTGCGTGCGGATTGCATTAGGACCGTCTTATGAGTGCATTCCAAGCAGGTGTCCTTTGACAAGAACTCAAGCATAAGTACCCCAAGCAACTAGAGGAAGAAGAATACTGCCATAAATAGACATCTTGTTGCAGGACACTGGGATTGATAATCTGAACGAACTAAGAAGAGCAATCAAAGATTGATACTAATGGAAAAAGCGTTTCAATGACGTGGCGCATCTTAAAAGACGCCTGAGATAGATAATGTAACAAGAAAAATTTTACTGTATAAAAAACATTGTGAAAATCTAGGAAGACAAAAACTAAATTTTTGATTAATTGGTGTTCGCTTGCATAAAACTGAAGATGATAGGGATAGCAATGAATAGGTTTTTACGGACCTCGTGTTCCTAATGATCAAGTTAAAGGCTTTTGACACAGAAGAGGGGGCCAAATATAAAGCCTCGTGTGTTGAGATTTAGCCTGGAGGGAACGGTAGATCTTTTTTTAAAGTTGACTGGTTGTCGAGAAAATTGATTTTCTGGTACATCTTAAATATATTTATTTCTACTTCCCAGATCTTAAAAAAAAGTCGAAGCTAACTTCTCAACCACATGAATATTATAAGACATCATAAAATACGATATAGACGATATCTGCACGGAAACAGAAATTTAATGACAGCCAAGAAACTCTACATCTCTACATCTCTCTTTTTATATTTATACCTAAAATCTTGGATAAAATACTTAAGTAAGTTGAAGGAACTTAAGTAAACAGCAACTTTTATTACAATTTGTTGGCATCTTCCCCTTCTCTGGTATATATATAAAGTATCAAGAAAGGTTGCGATCAACGGTTTCTTTTGACGTATAGAAACAACTGAGGTTTGTGATAGCATTCTTCAAAACCAAAGAGAATTAAAGTCACAAGCTATCTTTCATCATAAAACTTTAGTGCGCTAACATTTACAATGCGATCATCATCAGATGTTATTTACGACAATCGCACATTACTTACATACTTACATAGTTTATTATTGCTGTTTTTGTGACTTTTTAAATTTTTTGAAGAGAGCATCGACTATTGTTCAAAATATGTCTGCTTTATTTCACGCAATCTTTAAATTATAACTAACTATTTCGGCGGATTTGTACTCTAGGAATGTGCCTCTTTAAGAGCAGCACTTGCGCCAACTTCTTACTTGTCAAGGAGCCACCCTTATACAGAGAGGCGCTTACCAAGACACTGTGCTTACGTAATGAAATCTAGAAAATAGACCATCTCATGTTTGAATTTGATTGCACTTCGTTTGATCAGCAATTAATTGAAGTTAACTGATTAACTCTGCACCTTTAGGCATCAATACATTTTATGGTATAACATGCTAACAGGATCGGACAATTTAAATATTATCCATCCAGTAAATTTCTCTTATCTTTACTTCCAGTGTATTTTGAAATGACATTTATTTGTATTTTTGTTTTGATTTTATTGATGCTAGGATTTGAATATTGCATATTCATATACCCATTGCATATATTATTACCTTGTTTTGTGCACCACAAAACCTGTCTCGACATTTTCGACACTGGAAAGAGCACTTAGGCATTACAAGCAAATACATTACTTCATTTGGTGTTGGTTTTGGTTTATTTTTCTGGAACATTAATATTCACTAAAGAAAATAAGATGCAACGATACAAAACTTGGCAATGCTCTGTAAGTTCTACGTATTACCTTCAATGAGTTTAATGAGTAGGGGACAAGTCTACATTGTTTGCTTGGAGAGCCTTTTGACAGAGAAGTACTTTTTGTTATAATAACTGTTATTAAGAAAATGCAAATATGATAAATTTGTTGTACTCTTTCAACGGCTATTCAATGATGAAAGGTAGCAAGTCGCTACGTTAATACTTACAATATTTTATAATAACGTTTCTGATCTCAATTTAAAGTGACCGTGTACAGTTATATTACTAAGATAGGAAATCATCGTTACAGACCTCCTTCCATGTTCAGTGATAATTTGAAAGTTGTTGGTCCGTGGCCCGTGAAAGTTGAGTCCATTTGTTATGACAAGTACTTTGACTACTACTTGCATGTGAAAATTAATTGACCACCATTGATTAGCACCTATATTTGTGAGGGTACAAGTCTTGTTTGATATTGTAATGTCCCTATTGCCATCCACGGCCAAAGATGCACTCTGGTTTATCCAAGTGCTGGATTGAGTCACGTTTCCTCTGAGTGCGATATTTGCACCCTCAAATGGAACTACAAGATAGGATAAAATGAATGTATGCTAAATTGAACCTATTGTCGTTTAATGAAATAATGGCATGTTTGAAAGCAAATGAAACAAGGGAACCGGCAATTTATAGTTTTAAGAGGGACAAGAAGATATTGAAGGGCGGGTATAAAAGGAAACTGAAACAATTACCACTTCATTTAGTTCTAAGTACCTATACTACATTATTGCATTTTATTATTTCATTTCTTTCCTACAACAATTCACATTACGGAGTGTGTTATCTTACGGTAGAAAAAGCTTGCTTTGAAAACTACCGACCAGGGTTCCATCCCAGCGATGGGAAGCTTCTCTTTACCTTAGTCACGGGGCCCACCCAGTCTATGTGAAGAATATTCGGAAGACGGAAACTCAAGAAACCCGTCGGATGGATTGTACCAGTGTTTGGATAGCCCAGCCTTGTCAAACACTTGTCACGCTGAACAATCTTGAAGAAAACGTGAAGGTCTGCGGTCTACTCAGTCACTTTCAACCTAATTCACTGAGTAGGTTACGAAACTATTCGGACCGTTGAGCTCTCACATGTCGATATCGACGGGAGAATCCATCATCATATCAATTCCTACAACTCTATAATACTACTCTGTTTGACTACATTTAGAAGAGATACAAATACTAATGAGTAAAAAGTAAACGTGTTAGCTTAATATGAGACTGGAGTCACAGCTCCTAAAAAATATTAAGAGATCTGCAAGCTGATAATTTGCCGGTAGCTAAGCTAATATTGATTTCGTAAATTCAAAGATGTAGCTGGGTGTGAGAGTCAAATACCTAGCAATGGTACACAGATGATTCTCTCCTTTGTGATTTATGCCACTTTATCACATTTCTTTCCCTGTTTTTATCCAAGTTCAAGCAAGTATTTTCTGTAACAGCAGTCGGCTAACGTTTATTTGAAGATGTAGTATTTTTTCATGTAGTAGTTTAATTTTTTCACCCTTTTTCAACGCCGAAGCCACTGCTAGGAACGGGTTACTTTTCCCCTTCGGATGACAATCTATATATGCTTACAGTCCCGTCTTGGATCTATCTCTCGAAACATAGATTCCCACTTCTCGAGAGCTGGTGAAGGAGCACAGTACCGCTAGGATCGAAGCAGGCAACTTCAGGATAGGTTCGAACTCGACACCTTCGGCTGGTGAATCTTACACTCTACCACTATACCACCTACAGATCATTAAAAGATTGATTCGTTCTAATTATTAGCGAGAAAGTTTACCATAGTAAGTATGACGTCAGCAATGATTTAAAGATAAGTCAATATTCGAAAGATATATCGCCAGTCTACAAAGAAAGTCACTCGTTTACAGAATAATATTTTCCTATCCAAGTCTGTGGATTTTAATAAGTTTGAAACGGTATTTTGTATATGGGTTTCTTATAGTTTTTGGGCATTTAAAAAACATTTGTTTCCACCAAAAAATGTTTGATGACGTCACCATTTTAGTATCCTAATAGCTCTAACAATCTTAAAGTTTAAAACCTAACATTCAAAACATTCATTGAAATATAAAAATTGGTAAATCTGTGTCTTTTCTCAACCCATTTAATATTCCATTCTAATAATTAGTCTTACTAAAGTCTTACTTTCTCTTTTCATCATTTAACACGTAGAAATATGAAGAAAATTAGAATTCCACAATTCTTAAGTATTTCCGAAATAAATTTTCATCAGTTAAGAGTACATGTTAATTTCCTTCTAATTGAGAACTTACTGTTGCAGTAGTATCCTTTACTTGTTTCAGGTGAATCAATACAGAGCCCAGGTGAACATGGATTAAGAACGAAGCTTCTGCAACGAGGGCCAACCTTATGGCACGGAAAAGAAAACAGATCAAGAAAAGCTACTAGGTACGAGCCCCCCAAAATGTTGATTTTCTTATTTTTATATTAAAAAGCCATTTCCTTTCCCAGTTATGTCAACATAACAGAAGAGAATCCATAACTTTTACATATGGGGGAGTGGGTTATGCAATTATTGAGCTTTCCATACCGTACTTGCTCAACACTTAAGGTAGGTATAGTTCAGTCCATGGATCAATGCATTTTTAAGGAGAATACACATATCCTTATGGTAGCAGCCAATGTGGAACGTTGCTATCCTTCTCGATACTATTAGTAGTGATGTTTTGGGGGCAGGTTAAAGGTCTTGGTGCTTGTGTGGTCTCTATTTCCATCAGTTTAAGGAATTGGTACTATTATACATATCTTTGAACGTGTCCATTACTCTGAATTTTACCAAGACCCTAATTGCAGACATTATGATCCGTTATTCTTTGCTGCGGGAGGATTCTCCCTATGAACACAATTGCTCTGAATATACTCGCACCGCTTGTTTTCAAGTGACTGGGCTAAGCTTCTGAATTGCGTAAATTAACAGAACGAGCCTCAAAAAGATGACTAACAACTTCATTCTCATCCTCACCACTTGTTTTAAGCTCTGTAGACAATCAACGGATAGAGGCACGGGTTTGCAATCTGAAAGTTCCACCACGTAAAGAGAGCAACGTCAACGATTCGTCTAATTTTTCGCTTGAGCGAGATATCATTCAAATTCAGTAACTATTTTGTTGAGGAGTAAGCTTCTAAGTTGACGTAGAACAGAGGAAGCTGTTATTTTTTATCACTAGTAAACGGATCACATGAATGATATTTAGTCTATCGCTCTCAAGTACCGAAATAATCTCAGAATCTGATTAGTAGCAGTATATATTTATTTCCAATGCACCTTACACATTTATTCACAAACTAAGGCAATTCGCGTTCGTTAGTTGCAACAGAGTCATTTATAAATTGTATCTCATAGGTCTGTTTGTTTTCGATGTTGTCTTTTTAAGGAAGTTGTTTTTAACAAGGCTTAAATGCCAATAGCATGTTGAGAGCTACAAAAAGGAAAGCATAGAAAAGATAGGTTGATTAAGTAAAAGATTAAGCTCACAGAAATCTGTTACTAGGAACCTTGAACCGACTAAGATAATAGTCATTAGGGAAGCACGATGAAGAAATAGAATCTCAGAGAGTGGCAGTGCGAGGAAAGAAACTCATGGCATAAGTGGATGTCCTGCACTTTGGTACCTCAACAGCAAATAGAACGAGTAGTACCTTGCACAGGTTAACGTGCATATTATTGGTCATAATAATTATACATACTTTTAGGGTTTAAATTCCACCTACCTTTTTTCGATCTGTCCCTGTGTCGTAATAGACCATCCGATCTTCTTTTGTTGCAGAATATCCACAGTCCCATCGGTCTATCTCCAACAACATACAATCTAATTTACTTTCTCTCGCTTTAACATTAATTGACTTGCACCCAAAAGTGATTGTACATTCCACCATACATTCTCTGTCATTTTGAAGTTCGACAGATTTAATAACATGAGAAATTGAAACTCGATAGCCTGTATGTACTCTGAAAAATATGGCATTCTTGAGATTTGGATACCTTAGAATGTTGTTGCCAACACAAGACGAACTGACATAAAAAAGCACCGACGCAGTTACGACAATTTTTACTGTGGAAATCATCTAGTAAAAGTAATCAGCATTTAATCTCATGCCTTGATCTTTTATCTCCATTTGAGTACAACTTCCAATAAGAAAGTTGATCAAAAGTGGTATAGATAATTACTAAATGAAACGGAAAATTGAAAAAGATGTCACTTGAAAAATATTAAGGGCATTTGAATTTCTGTGCAATCACCTGCTAAACTCCCATTGAAATCCTTTCCAAACTTAATATCGATCTTTCAAATAAAACGAATACGTCCTATATACAATGCACTATATATAAGAAAATGATGTTCAGTACTTTAAGAAACAAGCGTAATTAGTAGGCAAAATTAAAAACGATGCAATTTCGTACAATAAAGTCATGCCAGCCTGTGTTAGCCTATGAATACATGTTATTGTATTTATTTATTATTTGTCGAAGGATAATAATAAGATTATCGCACTTCAGTACTTTGGGACCTGCAGTTGCAAAAATACAAAGAGGACTTCGACCTTTTTCGCCTTCGAGCAGATACATTTGTGCAGAGGGGTACTTCATGCTTGAGAGAGTCATTCGTGGTCTTTGAGTTTTGATCTAATTTTATCAGTTTTTCGTCTACATACCAACCTCAGATTATTCACAAGAAGAATTATAGGTGGTGCATAATAGAATAGAAAAACAAAAGGAGTATGAAATAAGCAGCCTTTATGCTATTATTTTGAAATGGAATCGCTGTCGTCGGCGAAGTACTTAATAGGAGACATGAATAACGATTAAAGAAAGTGTGTGGACGCCACGTGCCATCACTTGGAATTAGAGTGGATTAGGAAGTACTGATCATAGGCTAAAAATGACTCAAAATCTACCTTTTTTAGGCAAAATATTTTTTAAGTATGTGTTAAGTTCATGTCCTCTGCTTTCTTCACTGGCTCAAATTATATACTGCTAGTAATTTAAAGTAAATCAGCTTCTTTCAGAGATACATAAATCCTTGAAATTCAGTCACCACGAAATCTTGCCTCTCCGGAAAACGTTACACAAAAATTATATAATGAGATGTCAAAAGGTTCTGTACAGGAAATAGGGTTCGAGCTACATCAGTTTAAGGTTACGTGTTTAAAATAACTTTGAAGTTTTTCAACTTTTTTTAACTTTGGAGTCTTGAAAAGCAAACAGGTAGCTCGAGACAATTTTGAGATGATAGTCTCTAAGGTTCCTCCTCAAGAGGTCAGGAAATTACTAAACGACTGGGCTTGTTTAATATGTTTAGTTTTTGGCAAATATGGTAGCCTCCTTTTTAAGAATCTTATGTTATTTTCTGTTGCATATTTATCTAAGGAAGGAGAAGTTTGAAAAGCGACAATTCTGGCACGACTCTTCGAAAGGATAAAATCCCTCATTTAGCGAAGCTTCCTGGGGAAAAACATCGAAAAAGCTTACACCACACGCCAAGCCTTGAAGATACCCATGATTACTAGAGGCCAGTCTTTTTTATACCCGGGCTATGAATTAGGCTACGGCTATTTATACCTGACCGTATCAAATAATCTAGGCTATAAGATCCTTCCCTATCCCTGTTGCGAGCTTATACACCTCTAGTTTACATGTAGTGAGTACAATACTATATTTCTGACAATTATGGCTCTTGCTAATATGTGTCAATGCTATAAAATGTGAAATGTTATACTGGAGTCTGCACTTATATGTCTAAAGGACGGGGAGGGGGGCAGAATAAGCACAGTGCTGTTAGATTAGCATGGCAGTGAAGTATTCTAGTTAGGTGCTACCAACAATGAAGAAAACCCTTTGCCATTTCTCAAACTAAAATTACTGGAACGATAGATCATAACGTTTTCATTTATTCATATTTTGTTAGGAAAATTTTTCACAATATTTAATTCTAAAAGGTTCCTAAAAATATAGAAACCAACTGAGTAAAAACATAATTTCATAATAATTTAAACATTTGAACTGCAGAAATATTAAAATATATCATGTTATAACCAGCATAATTAGCACTGTGTCTCCACATCCGTCACATTTTAACAGCGTAAACCCTGTTTTCCGCAATTAGTTTTTTATATTGTGTAACGAAAATCTTCGGCCTTACCTTGTCAGTGATATAATTTGTCTGCATGGAACCGTGGAGCATCGCAAAGTATTGAGTATATTGAGTGAATCAAAATCATTTGATATTTGCCAAATGTCATTTATGAAACCCCTTGTATATGCAGTTATGCTATTCCATTATAGATTTTTACTGGTAGTTCTGGAATTCCTGTCAGATCAGTTGCAAATACTTATGGAAGGCCAAGTTTTGGCTTCAGTGGGTGACTAATGGAAGCGAATAGGCTTGTTATTTTCATACTGAGAAAGAAAATACGTGTATCTGCTCTCCTTGTTATCTTAAAATTAAAATTGAGACCCAAACGAATTCAACCGAACCTACAGAACTCCTGCTGCACAATCTTATGTGAGCCGTAATACTATTTATGGCATATGTACTAGCTCAAGTGACTCGTCTAGAAGTCATGTACCCTCGAAAATTCCAAACCACCATGAAGAAGGCCAGACATCATGTTTAGAGCCTCAGCTAAATTTAAGAGACATGATCGTAGTACTCTAAAGACAATGGTAATAAGTTATCTGCAACATGTATAAAAATCGCAACGACGGGCACTTTCAAGGTAATGCCAGATAATCACATAATTCATAAATGGATCATCCTATGTTTAAACCATGGTGCAAAAACCATTACTTTTCCTTCACGAAGTAAATGAGAAGCTTTCCCTAATAAGGTTGTATAACATATAGTCTTAATAAAACTGCACGAAACAGAGAAAACATGTTAATTAGTACTGAAAAGCTTTTTTCGTCTGACACTCTTCAGAGTACATATTAGTCAGAATTGACATAGGAAGAAATCAATAAAACTTGTAAGCTAGTATAAGTTTCATTTCTTTCTTCCTATCTCAATTCTGAAGATTTTGTACTCTGAAGAGTGTTGTATACTTAATGTGAGAGGAGGCGTGGGGACTAACAGCCTTGTAATTAAACGCCAGTATCGTCATGCATATTGGTTATCAAGGAGTACAAAGTGGCAGGTACGTTGATTCATCTATCTGTTGAAATAGCGCAGATACAAATAAGATTATTTTTAAAAAAGTAGATGATAACATAACATAGCGGCGGGAAGCTGACCAGTTCCTAAACAACGATTGAAAATCCATTGCCGGTAGTTTGTTTAATAGCAAAACATAAAATGTTTTCAGTTTCGTAGGATAAAAGGCAAAGATGTAAAACTTCGTGCACATGCAACTTACCTGATATGTGGCAGTTAAACAATTTTGTGCTATGTGTTTTTACACATATACCTTTCGGCTTGTTTGTAAATGTCTGTAAGTTTGAAGGGGAAAATAATGGAGTTGTGATTAGCTTATTTTGTTAAAAAATACATTTTTTGATATATATATAAATAATTTAAGAAAGGCTAAATATCTCAAAAAGATTTGGTAAGTCGTCAATGAGACATTATACGTGGAGCTGTAGGCATGCTGGGTCACAAGCCCATAGATGGGTATGGTTAAGATACTCAAAAAACTAGGTTTTTGTATATGGCACGACCCCGATTCAGGTCCCACCTTTTCTAGTCCTCATTTACGGCGTCCTAACCATTACAACTCTTCAAAGGAAACAGAAAAAACCTTTGATTGTATTTTGAGCCATAAGGTGAATGTGGTTTAACTAAGAAACAGTTATAATTCTATAATGCGTGGGGTACCTTCGCACGAAATAGCGTAAACTAAATTGAACATAAAGAGGAACTTCATCTCTCCTATTCCTTTGCTTTAAATAGGTAGGTATTTTTTGACAGACCTGATGCTGTTAAACTTTTAAAGTACTGTCAACAATAAATAGGAGGTCCTTGCACCACTGATTATCGGACTTCGTGAAGACAATGAAGCTGATGAGCTCAACTAACAGCAAATATGACGTGATGCAAGAATATTAACACTTTGTGACCAGAACACAAAAAATTGCTGTCTACCGACCATATGTTTGTGTAAACTAGAGTGCAAGTTAAGTGTCATCGGATTCGTCTCTCGTGGAAACTTTTCTGCCGTTTTCAAAACTTGGTGTCAGGACATCCTAGAAAGCCAAGCTGTTCGTATACAATGCTGTTCTAGGAAGAACACTCTCTGTTCTACCATTATTAAATAAAACTACAACCGTTTTGAGATTGGACGATAGGATAGCCAAGCTGTTCGTATACAATGCTGTTCTAGAAAGAACACTCTCTGTTCTACCATTATTGAATAAAACTACAACCGTTTTGAGATTAGACGATAGGATCTGTTTGACGATCGATGCTAGACATTACTATATACATAGATTAAAGCTACCCTTTGCAAGAGAGATCAAACCTCTTTCTGCAGAAATTATTTAGCAATAACAAGGAGATGGATTCAGTTGCTTCGATAATGATCATAGCTGATTCAAGAGTCAATTTGATAAGTACATATCTACTAATAAAGTTCTAATTATATTGTTTGGAAAAGAGCAGATAATGAAAGCGATAAGTTTCAGGTAAATTCAGAACATAAATAGTAACTACCGTGGAGATACGTTGACTAACAAATAAACTGCATTGTATGAATGCCTCTGAAATCAGCCAATTGATACTCACTAATTTTATACAATTTCCATTATTATAGAAATTTTTTGGTGTGACTTTTTCAAATCGTTTTCTCAATGCAATGTTACCACTTCATGGTATTGAGTTATTTTGAAATAAGTAGAAATAAAAATCAAACAGAAAAATAGATATAGTTATAGACAAAACATAAAGGGTAGAGTGAACAACTCATACGGTCCTGCATCATAAGGTGAATACACAAAAAACTCTTTAGTAAAAATACAGGGTAAGTATTTGAAAAAGTAACATGCATACTTTAACGTTTTACACAGAATCCCCCTACTTTGGCCCAAGGGCAGTGGTGCTAAAAGCTTTAAATGATCAGAGAACAACAAATGAATACCGGACATTAGAGTTGGAACATGCAATTTAAGACCAAAACCAGTCATATTACTACTATAAAATTTGTGAAAGAACCTCACGCTTTTTATCCGAACTCGTCAAAAACATGTTATTACCCAAAGATGGTAGATACACAAAAGCTCAAAATTTAAACAGATGGCTGTATACCATGGAATAAATGCTAGATTCAAAATTCAAAGTGTAAAGAAACTCTAGTCGGCTTATTAATTGCTAGAACACAAGGGTAATTATTGATAATTAATGCTCGAGTATTTCTGGTGGATAACCATTTCAAGAGGATGATATCAGGACAAATGTTTTTAGATCATACTTTATCGAACTATCTTCCTTTTCATTCTGTGACATATGTTCGCCAGGGTAGGTGGAATACTAAAACAAGAGCTCACAGGGCAGGCGGCGCCCTACGTCGCTTACCCTTAGTGACGTGCTTGATTCTAAGTCCGAAATTGTAGGCCCCATACAAACTGTCTATCGGTATTACTTTGTTTATGCAAAAGTAAATAATAACAAGCAAGATGCTTAAACACATGTTTCCTACGGTTCCTCAGTCGTGATAAGTCGATGGAAGGGAGTCTGATTCTAACATGGTTTAAATGTGATAACAAGTTCTTTATCGACATCTTGACGATGTGAAGGCATCTTAATGTGTTACATGGAAATAAGAGTTAGAGTTAGAGTACTTTTGTATAACTCGTACCAAATATTTCTGTTGCTATGGACGCATGTCTTCGCGCAGAGCATTATTCTATTGCATAACTGGCTTGTTTAGTATAGAATATTCTCGGCGTTTAGTATGCAGGTGCTCTTGATATGTCAATTTTGCAACTACTCACTGATAAACTATGGGGTAAAGCACATCTGCAGGTACATGTTAACAATTTGCTATGTGGTAAAAACCAAGCCGAGTATTGAAAACTATATGATTGACTTGACGACGAGGAAATGCTCCCCATGTTTAATTGTTATGGACTAATATCTATATAGTTGGAATTATCTTCCTTGTAATCAACTTTTCTATAGTAGAAAAGACAAACTCAGCAGACTATCTCGCGGTACCGATAAAATTTCTTAATACCAACAATGCCAAAAGTTCTGCTGATTATTTTAGTTGTAGTATGTACACTCATACTTTGTGGAACAAGCAGTATACTTCGAGGTCCTGGCATCAATTTTGCTGTGTTTTATAGAGTTCACACTGGCTCTCGTGTATCTACTAGCTCCCTTGTAAATGTTACTATCGTGAAGAACGATAAAGAATGTATGATTGAGTGCTTATCAGCAGAGAAATGTAAGTCAATCAATGTTAAACAAAAGCAGCAAGAGGTAGATTGTATCCTACTTGAAATTGATCAATGGGACTATGGGTATAAATTGATTAAGGAAGATGGAATGTCATACTATGATACTGGACCAGGTTCATTTAAGGTAGGTTCCATAACATTTTAGCATTATTTAAACGCAGTCTTAGCGTTGAGCTTATATTTGTACCTTTAAGGTCGATTCATTGATAGATGTCTCATTAATGTCCCTGAATTACTTTCATTTCCATGAAACAGAGTAAAAGTAATTTCTTAGTCTGCATGTGCTGTATGGTTAATTTCAAACTCTTTTAAATGCTTTAGTAAAGGCTTCAAAGGAAAGCACCGAAAGCAAGATATGCTTTAAGCATTATTTTTTGAGACATAATTAAGTTTACATTGCAAGTTTTACATGCACCTTGCTTAATATATTTATAAAGGTCCTTCTGCATAGAAATTTTTTAATTTGGATCGAGCACTTTTTGATTTTTTGTTAAATTATCATAATTGAAGCTAACAAAAATCCCTAACACTTGAATTTTTTCTCATTTGGTATCTTTATGTCCTAAACATGCTTTGGTATCGTTGTTGATTTACGTGGTGCTAAAAGTTTACACCTTAGCCAAACTGTACTGCCCTAATTACAAGAGTTTTTAAACTAGAAGCTCGCTTAGAGTATATTAAGAGTTTGTTTACGGTGCTGGATACAGATCAATGTCTATGGTAATTTGAATATTTAACTTAAAATTTATAAAAAATCAATATATGGCTGTTTTAAAAAAAGAAGCCATTATAACAAAATGAAATAATTGATTTCGAAGTTAAGAAGTAAGAATCAAAACAGGTTCTAACTTCTTATGGGTAGTTGAACAGGTTTCTTGACAATTTTCCAAACTTTTGGTTCACAAAACTGTAAGCAAGTTTCCTACCCTTTTCAGTTATTATATTGAAATCAATGACCTCTTGATAAAATACCTACTAATATAGGCTCTCCTACTTTTCCTTTGCAATCAGGCAAAGAAGGACAATCCTTTCAGTAACGGTTAGTTTTAAATTAGGCCAACTTTCAGTAAACTTTCAGTAAACTTTTAGTAAACTTTAGGTAAACTTTCAGTAAACTTTCAGTAAACTTTCAGTAAACTTTCAGTAAACTTTCAGTAAACTTTCAGTAAAATTTTAGTTAATTTTGAGTCTACTTTTAGTCAATTTTTAATCAACTCCTAATCAACATTTAGTAAACTTTGAATCAACATTTAGTAAACTGTTAGTAGCCTTTTAGCAAACTTTTAGTAAACAATAAGCAAACGTTTAGTAAACTTTAAGTAAACATTTAGTAAACTTTCAGAAATAGTTTAGCGTAAGGAGATTACTATACAGTAGGCCTACTTGTCTTTGGTATCGTTTAAAAGTTATTCTTAACAACAACCTGAAATTAAAAATGCAATATTTATGTACCACAGTGACAAAGTAGCCAATCTGTTATGATTCAAAGACCTCCCCGTCCATTTGATTTAGATGATATCTATTAACAGTTACAAGTCAATTATGTCTAATTAAACTGCTTTTCATATTTTGCTGGAACATTTCTATGTTATTTACTTTAGCTTGGACCCCTTTGCCGAAGTTTTACCCATAATCCATGTTCCTATGGAATTTGCATTGACTCATTCCAGGAGAGCAAGGGCTTTTACTGCAAAAGTAAGTCAAAGACAGATTTTGCTGTTAAATTCACAAATTGCCATTGAGTATAACAATCATGTTACCTGTAACACAAGCAGCGCATCTTATGTTAGACAGCAGAAAAACCAAGAAATTGGTTATGAAAGAGTTTCTTATCACAGTTTGTATAAATTATAGATGCAAATTCTCAATTCCTGTAAAAGTCCTGACTTCTACTTCATTGTAAGACCTAACGTTTCCATGAGCATTGGTTGTTTGTTAGGAAATATGTCAGCAGATACGTTTGTTTCTTTTAATTAATGCGTAGAAAGTGTTATAAAGAAGAGAGGATTTGAAATATCAAGTTTGAATGGATCCTAGAGAAAAGTAAAAATGTCACCAATGGGCTGTGGACAGCATGATGTGCCGGACGGCAATCCTTCCATAGTCAAGTCATTTAGCACTGAGAGGCTGGTCTCCAAAATTGCGTAGAGCTGGATGCGATGTCCACTGGTAGAGTCTCAGTAGCTAATGTAGAGACTAGAGAAAGGTGAACTGTGTCACACCGGGTCACAATAGCTCAGGTGATAGAGCAGAACGACGCGAATGCGTGGGTCTCGGGTTCGAGTCCCGGTGGTGACATTTTCACTTTCCATAGTATTCCTTAAAACTTTAAGCAATATCTAAAGTCTAACAAATTAAAACGTGTTAAAACTATGCTCAAGTGTGTGACGTCAATGTATTTTTAGCAGTGTCAACGCATAGTATTTCTGACACTAATACCTTCTGTATTATTCACTTTTGTCTTTTATATGTCAAAATTACTTCGCTGGGATCATTTTCTTTTGGAGCCAATCATATTCTTGTAAGGTAGTAAAGTTTGTAAATGCTCATGAAAAGGTCCAATAATTGTTAGATATACATTATGCCTTATTGTATTGGTGTTTGGACTAATTTTCTGTCACAAATGCAGGTGGCCCATAGAATCGTTCCATGAATTTTATAAATTAAACAAAATGTTCCTATTTGACAATCAAATTGTGATGTATAAAACTGCAAACACATCTTTGTTCTTACCTTCTTAAATAGATGTATTTGAGCATGAGAACGTTGCTTTGGGGAAGCCTGCAAGCCAGTCAAGTACGTGGATGAGCCATTATGCATCTAAGGCAGTCGACGGAAATAGAGATACCTCACTGCCTAACGCAACATGCTCATACACAGACACAGAAAACAGACCATGGTGGAAAGTTGACCTTTTATCCAATGTAAACGTCAAAGTGTTTGTGATAACCATTGGTTTACGTTATCACTGGACCAGGGCGAGTAGGCTATACGCAAAGATTGAAGACGAAGCTAGAAGGGTTCGCATGTATGTGAAAAGCATTTATGTTACTCTTAATGAAAATCTAAATAACACAACTAACAGTAATACGCTAACAAAGGAACGTAGCTTGTAGGGATGCAACGGATGACGCTTCCCTGCAGAAAATGTCTCACCCCTCCCTTGTACAAAATTTTCTATCTGATTTCTTGTTAGATTTAAACTGAATCAAAATCGAATATCATTAGCCTTTCAAATGAATTTTGTTTGCTAAATGCTGATCTCTTAAGAAGACTGGATAGATCTTCCAATCGTTTCCAGCAGCGAAAAAAGGTGGTCACAAATACTAGCCTTAAAATAGCTAAAATAGCGTTAAAATAGCGCGGGAAGGTCCGCCATGTTACGTAACATTGTGTACAAGCTTTGTCCATTGGGTACCTAAATGGCGTCCTGTCACTGACCTCGCTTTGAGACAGAAGATGCTCCTCCGATCGATTGCTAGGACTATAATAGAATAGTCAGAGTACGAAAGAATAGTCTAATAAAACAAACAGACATAAGAAATTGTAATGAGCAGCTCATTGCAGTAGATTGGAATAAAGGGAGTAGTAAACGATAAACAGTGGTAAAGAGAATTGATACTTGTCATGAAGGAAAAAACTTTGCTCTGTTTTTTCCCTCCCCGCTCTTCCTTTTTTCTCCATTCGACCATCACTTTCTTTTATCCTTCACATCTCTTATTATAATCTACGCTAAAAACCTGTTTCATCCCTTTTTCTGGTTGATATTGTATTCTCTTTCTTCATTTTATCTCCTTCGTTATTCGTTTCTGCCTTGTATTTTTATTCTTTAAGATTGCCTCAAAATTTAACGGCAAATATTTTTTAAATGCATTTTTTCAAACATCTTTTCTTCTCACTCTTTTCACAAGTTTGTAGATCATGAATTGTGACCCAAGCTTTACAACACAAAGTCTAAAATGATGGATTTCTGAAAAATGGATCAGAAGAATAGGGGTCGTTATACCATATAAAAATCCTTGGCTTCAGCTCCATCTCTATGAAAAGATTTATTTTAGGGTGCTTTAAACACAAGGGACTATATTTGGGAATCTGCATCTATGAATTTTTATAGTGTTGCTGTCGGTCGCTTACTTTTTGTTGCTTCTATATTATCAAATCAGAACTTCAACAGTATCATTACAAGTCGTTTGCACAATTTTTAGGTGTTTAAGAAACACAACTTTCATCGAAGGTGAAACTAGGACAATATTCTGCGATCAAAGAATACGAGGTCGGTACGTGACCATTTATCCAGACAGTGAAAGTTACCTAAATCTATGTGAAGTTGAAATTTATACATACGGTGAGTTTTATGATCATTTGATGTTAATCGTACTAATGCTATAATATGTTAGGAAATTAGCTACTTACTGTTTGAGAAGATTGAACACCTTAATGTTAGTCCAAGTATCAGCAGTTTATCATACATGATTGATTAAGCAATGCAAAGCTGGAACGTGGAAAGAAACGTGTCATATCTGTCTAAACTCTCGTCTTCTACTCTTCGCCAAAACACTCATAACATTAGGTCAAGATATCAGAATATGATCTATTAGTCCAAATGTCCTGCACTACAACAGATTGACAGTAGTGTTAAAAGATTTTACAAAGATAAATTGATACGTTAGAGCTACTTTTACTGGTATCAGCAACAGTAGTTGTTTATTCTTCTTACTTGCATTCAAAAAATGGTTGGAGACCAAAAGATTGAGAAGTTTCCAACTTTGAAACAGAAACAAAGTAGCTATGGAAACTCCGGGTGTAAATCTAATACGGCTTATAAATAAGAATACCCAAGCTAAAATCTTGATTGACAGGGTCATGATAAATAAAGAACTCAGAAATGTTTAAAACGTTTTGAAATTATTATCGAG
>JAAAKL020001637.1:0-29788 GCA_010016065.2 Carybdea cf. marsupialis auct. non (Linnaeus, 1758) | reverse complement strand
TCAATTAGGAGACTCGCTTGTCCTCTAACACCGCAATTATGTAGCTTAGATAGTAGAATTTTATGAGAAATAGTGTCAAAAGCTTTTTTTATGTCAACAAATATTGTTGCAGGTAGCAGACCTTTATCCATGGCATCATTCAAAAGCTGGGTTAGCTTTAATATTGCATGTTCTGTAGAGTATGAAGACCTGAATCCAAATTGAAATGGGCTGAAAAAAAATTGTTTTCTTGTTGCAAGTTATTTATCAATTAATTCGATGTAGCGAGGTCCGAGTCCTCCTTTTTATGGCATCAAAACATCGAGCTTAAGGCCCAAATTCGAGGCCATTGAGGCTCGAGGAGTTTAAGACTCAACCATTTTTTTTTTTTTATTTCCACAGGTCTTCTATTATTATTTGTGTGTATACTGTTATTAACTGCAGTAACTGGTGTTGCAAGTTAGTAAGTAATTAATTCGACATAGCGAAGCAAGAGTTCATCCTTTTTATGACATCAAAACCTTGAGTTTAAGGCCCGAAAACTGAATTCAAATTTTAATCCTAGCTTTGAATATCTAAAAATAATTATTAATCTGAGTTAACTTTCAATTACTAGTGTTCTTATTACTAAAAATTCGACTTCTTCTTTTTATAAGGGTTTTCGACAAAACCCTTATTAAAAAGAAAAGCTATTATTTAATCGATTACTTTTAAACAAAAACCCAAGAAAAAGAGCAAAATCCGACTACTTCTAGACAACCATGAAGCTACCATACTAAAGCTACAGGGTTCGGCCAATCTTTAATTTTTCTACAGAAAATGAAATAGGTAGTTATAGCACAACTTACGATTGCCTTAATTAAGAAATTCTTATTGTCGATCTTCAAGTTGTCAACCATAGTCATAAATCTATTACTACTTTTATAAGTAATATGAATAATAATAACTAACATCAGCTTTTTTGTAGACTTTTGTATATAACTGTTGTATTATGTGATCAGCCATCTTTCTTTGGTCATTAGCTATGGCTAAATAGAGGGCACAACCAAAGATACTTTATCATGGAAAGTAATGATAGAGCAGAACCAATCTCCCTCTATCCAAAATACACCGGAGTAAAAACGTTCGAGGGTTTGTTCATGATCTCCGATACGTATATCTAACCCTGTAACAAGTAGTGAATTGCCCGGATAGAGCTAACGTTCGCTGACAGCTGCAGTCAAATGACCTTCTGGAAGTGTGTTTCTAACAAATGATTAGAGTAACCCATTCATCTTAAAAGAGAAAGTGATGATTCTGGTAAACATGGCATTTAACGCACTTCTGAATGTAGATTGACATCATCTGTCTAGAGATCTATTTGGCAAGTGATACAAAAGGATCTTTCTCTTTGTCGATAATTGATAGGTTGCGTCTGATTTTATGCCCTGGTTGGTATCACTAAAAAATATTTAACTGATCTGTTAGCCTTACTTTCATGACATGCTACTTGAAAAACTGTCTCAATAACTGCTGGAGAAACCAAGCTTGATTATTTTGAATTATACTTAAAGTGATTAACGAATGATTTGATTTGTTGTCAGGTACCATTGCCAATATTTGTGTTGGAAAAGCGGTCGTTACTGGAGATGTATGCAGACTTCTTCAAGCATTCGGATTTATTTCTGAGGTACTTGATAGTAGAGTCATGTTCTGATTGATTTTCATACACTCATTTCCAAAGTATTGACATAGACTGCAACCCTGGTGAAAAATTTAGACGATAGATTCGGCAGAGATACAGACTTTGTTTTGAATTGAAAGGGGTCGTTATACAAGGATATCCTAAGCCTACAACAATACTGAACAGGTGAGATCCAGTTATGGCATGTCAAGAAGATGCTTCTGCCAGTGACGAGTTGCGGCACCTACAAAAGTGGAGCTGGGATTGATGGAGATTTACAATGGATTCCCATTGTTTTCTGCGCGACGCTGACGAGATGGTGCGAAGAAAGCACATATAAACCTTACTGAATGTATCATATGGCAATATTTTAAGTCAACCCAATTATTTAGAGTATTTTTGTGCCATGTAGGATTAACCTACAATGTAGCATCAAAAAAGGAGCGAGAGGAGGGCCAGGGTCCTTCGTGTCCAGGACATATAAACAAGTACTATTAAATCGTCTTATGTAAGAGTGCAGTATCTAGGTTATACTAGGTATCTTAGTATTTTTGTATGACTTTGAGGACGATGACAGCATTGACGATATGTGATATGAATCTGAAACCAAATTATTTTGTTATGTTATATGACATGAATATGGAGTGTGAACTGGGCTGCCGGAGCTCAGTAAGGGGAAGGAAAAGTTTAAGGGGATTTCCCGTGACGTCATAAACATGGACATAGAAGTAGCGGCAGCTTCCATATAATCGCGTGCGAATGATCGAAGTTTAACTGCATTTGAAACTTATCTTATATCCAGGTTACCGAGCTTCTTTCCATTTGAATGTGCCGCAAGAGTTGCGCATAAAATATTTGAAAGCAGGCAATTTTATCCACACATTCGCGCTGTGCGCTCTACCGACTGAGCTAGGTTACCCCCGTTGAAAACATGATCTATTGTTCTAGTTACCACATTAACTCCCAATACTCCACCGGAAGTCATCAACATCCAGCGCTACGCAATTTGAGAGACCAGCCGCCTGCTGGTGATATACCTTTCTATTTCTCTAATATCTATTCAAAATTTTGAGATCTCAGGAGTGCAAGGCACATTTATCCTCATGAATATTGGATTTTATCAAGATTTCATAGCAGGAGAGACAAAGCATTCTTTTACAATAATCTTTGTGATTGCAGGCCGTAAACCACGTTATCACTGCGTGGGTCATTGTAATCGATGTAGAAATTCCGCCATCGGAGTTTTTGTATGACGCCCATTTAAGTAAAGGTTACTATACGCAATTAACTTAAAACTTTTAATTAAAGAAGTGTTTCTGGATCACCTCCTTTTCTATCTTTTTAAAAGTTTATCTTTTCATTTTGTTATCTTCCAGAATCCCCCATATTTCAAACCCTGAACAAAGGATGCGGGCGGTTCTTGAATTTTACTTAGCTACTTTTCACAGTGGACGCAAGGTATGTCATTTAATAATTTCATGTTTTTGTATGCAACAACTTGCGTCAATCCATCTGGTGCTCGTTGAGTTGAACAATGCAGATACGCATCAACATTCTGGTTCCCTGTAGATTCCGATTTTTTGACCTGTAAGCCAGTAGCAATCGTTTGACGCATTCTCACAACAAACAATATGATTTATCGATGCAAAGAAATTTAGGCAAAAGCAGTTAGTTATCCTTAATTGACGAAATTCCTCCGTGAGGAAATTACTAAATTGGCTTGATGTTCCAATAAGCATCACAAAACGTTCACCATGGTAGAATTCCGTGGTATTGAAAATAATATCGTTTGTTGCGGTATTCAGCTCAAATTGCGAACGTATGTTGAATTCAGCTGTTCCATCCTTACCTTATCTTCATTAAGCAGAAGTAGGATATTGCCTTCTACTAGCAAATTTTTTTAATTAACAAGCGACACTAATTTTTTCCAAGGTTTAATGCAGGGGTGCAGGTTTAACATATGCTGTTTTATGAACTGCATTGCTGGATAGGGAAAAGTGAAAAACAGTTGTAGTAATCATGACCTCGATAGCAATGGCAAGGTCAGCAAATGATACAACTAGATACGGTATTTAATGCCTCTATTTAACACCTTGCAAGTGTACCTGAATTGATATTATTTGTGAAGAGTTCGACAGCTGTAAAAGCAAAGGAGAGCTGATTAGCAATTACACCACGGTATCATCATTGTTCAGATTCAGATACTTTTGTTTTTAGATTGAAAGAAATTTATGCAGCCCGTTTTTCAAAGTGCAATCAAACTTTCCAGAAGTGTCATACGAGTTAGTGATTGCATCGTGTTATTCTAGCATCCGAAACCTCATCATATCAAGAAGAGAAGTAGGGCTGTATGTAGACCGATGATTGTGTAGGTCAAGTGTCACTGATGGCCGCCTATTGGAAAAGGCTGTGCAGCTAAGATTTTCCATCAAACCAATGGGAAAAACATGATATTTTTCGTGATGGTACAGAATAATAAAATTGCACGAAATAGCGAATTCATTTTGTACTATTATTCATTTAGTACAAAATGAATTCGCTATTTCGTGCAGTTTTGATATTTTTCTTGTAGGTACACATTTTTTTGTAGATAACAGAAATGGTGTGATCAGATGTAGCCCCTGTCATGATTGTGGAAACCTCACAGGCAGAAATTCATGTATAAACTAAATTGTTTGACCCATAAGTTTCTATGTTTAGGAATTCATAAGGTAAAAGTACCTCATAAAAGAGAATGTGAAAATTACTTTATTTCCTGGAATTTAAATCGCGGCTTGTACTTTCTTGTAATATTGAGCATTTAAGACAGAAGACAAACAGGTCACTCTGCGTGTTTACGAAAATATTATTCATAAAATATATTTAATCGTTTAAGCTGCAAGCTTAAAAAGCCAGCAATAAATCAAACATCCGGGAATTAATGAAGTAGAAAGAAGTTTCCATGCGTAATCAAGTTGTGCTACGGGAAACGTTTCCAGTGCTATACCAATTGATATTCAATTGCCAATGATCTCGGTTATTCTGACCAAGGCCGATTTACCTCGTTCTTAGAACTAAGTGAAAGAGAAATTCAAAATCATACTTTTGTATTATCATTGTTTATTTCATAAACCAAACTACTAATGACAGGCCAAGAAGTTTTCTCTAAACAAAAATATACGGAGAGCACCAAGCTGGCAAAGTTTGGCAATCCTCTATTATTATTATGATTATGATAAAATATTTACACACCAAAGATGTAACTAGGGGAATTTTTTTCCAGATATTATCTCCCATAGCTTAGGTATCCAGATCTTTCTCAGAATCCGTGTTGTCCCTAACAAACAAGCTTTCTACAGTATATTAGTGCCAACCTCACCATCTATTCTTCAAGATTACTTCATACGATGCACATGGCACAGACAATAAAGGGGATTTTGTTCCAAGTCCATTTTCGTTTTACAAATTTGTAATGATAGTTTTCATAGTTCAGTTGTTTGTTAATTCAAATTGTATCTAGCCTGTATTGAGATATTAAGATATTCATGTCCAGTCATTATCTAAACTGTAGTGTGTCAATGAAATAAAGAAATGCATATAATGGTTGGGAAAAAAATTAAATAGTATTATAATGATGATGATGTCAAAGAAGTGATATCATGATCAGAAGCAGTATAATTTTTTGATGAAAAGTAAACTATGTATAAAAATATAATACAAAGTAGAAAATGTGACTTTGCCTCTTTAGTGATGAAATGGTTCAAAAGTGGAGCCTAAATGGTGATCCGATCAAAATATTTGTGAATGAAGGGAGGGGATTAAAGAGACGTGCTTATCATGATACATTATTTATTATTTATTATTATTGTCTATATGTATTTTGTACGTGATTCTGTTTATTTAGTTATTTGTTTTAAGAGGAACTCATTGTCAGCCTCATTTTGATAATCTTTATAATTGAATTATTTGAATGTGAGGTTGTGGTAAATACTTGAATAAAGATCAGTTTACCTAGCAGCATTAGTATATTTATTTAGTTGCCATGTTTCGGAGATGGTACTCACCACTGGCTATAAGGAAAGGAGAGAACAATGGCATGCAGGGAGTAAGAAACAACAAGACCCTGCCCTACTCCTGCCCATTCCCTCTTAGTAATTGGATCTTTCTTCTCTTTTTTTTAATTTGATTTTTTAATGTTATCTGCTACCGAGGAATGTTATAAATTCTCTGAGAGGTAGATAAAAATACTATAGAAGAATTTAAAACTGCACAAAACGGCGAAAAACATTTTAGTACTGAAAAGCTTTTTTCGTCTGACACTCCGCAGAGTATGAATCGTCAGAATTGAGATTTAGAAGAAATCAATAAATCTTATACTAAACTGTGTTTTTAAAGTAGCCAATCAGAGGTCTGACTGCTAGATTGGTGTTGTTTTAACCAATCAGTGTCTATGGAACTAAATAGTTAGCCGAAAAGGCCCAATGAAAAGACAAATTCTTTTTGGCAGCAACGGTTTCCGTGTTTTGATGTGGAAGGATTCCAGGACGGCTAGGTGAGAAGCTGACCTAGCTCTGCCTATTATGCGAAAGCGGTCATCCGTATACAATTTTGCAGTCTTGGTTTTCAAGCAAATGCTGCCCTATGGCAGAGTCACATTGCTTAGTAGTGCTTATGGCTTTTGAAAACCGAGGCGGCTGTTTCCTTGTGAGAGTTGATGCTTGGCGAGTATAGGACGGAACATGCTGCTTGATTCTATCAAATAGTCTCAAAGTCTTGCGCCCGACATAGCGAGTCTCGCACTGGCAAGAAAATGAATATAAAACGGTGCTGCGATCTGTTGAAGGTACACGGACTATGTGGTTAGTTGAGAACGATTTCTTACGAGTATGCACTACGCGTGGGGTAACAGCACCGAAACACTTCTCTACGGCCTTTTTGATCTGATGTTCAAATCGCATACCATTAGCCTTAATTTAGCCATTGTTTTGACGTGTTTAATTTTAAAAACAAATTAAGATTGTTAGAACATTCAGTGACGATTTTTTATAATTGATACCTGATATATTATTACAACTCCACGTATTTTCTCCAGTTTGCTAAATTTTTACAGAATTTTATGATCATCCAAGTAGTAAATAATTTAACTGATTTTTCACAACTTATTCTTTATCAGACGAAAGCTGCAAAGAAGCCGTATAATCCAATTTTAGGGGAAACCTTCCACTGTTCTTTCGATGCAGTGTCATCTTCACAGTCTACAGAGCACGCTTCAAGTTCAGACACAACTGTTAACAACAACAGTTCACACGACAATTTTAGCAAGAGATTATATTTTGTGGCTGAACAAGTTTCTCATCACCCACCAAGTAAGGAAGATCTTCTTATTTAACTAATGAGGGATTACTAGTAATCATAATATGTGAGAAGCGTCTAAGATGCATCAGAACGAGGGTGGGGGTTGGAGTAGAGGCAATCGTGTTATACTTTTTTAAAATCAACTTTCTGATTGATAAGGGGTCTTCTATTAGTTTAAATGTAATACAATTTACTAAGCAGCCCTTTCGGCTCAAACTTAGTCAGAGGAAATGCTTATTTTTCCTGGCTAATAGTTTGATCGCAATTTGGAATTGCACTGCCTTTGGAATCAGTTAGGACCGCAGAGTGAACATTTGACAAGGCAAAAGCGTAGTAGTAGCGAGACGAGTGGCTTTGTTGACTGTGCCAAAAGAAATTTTGAAACTGTGTGTTATTGATTGTATCTGGTACCTTCCTTTGGACGGCTATTGTTTTTGATGCGTTGGGTTGATTGAATTACTTAGGAATAAGCCGGTAGCTTACCACCGTGTTCGTTTGCTAATTATATCTGAACACTTTCTTTATATTATGCGGAGGGAAACAGATGCTGTCACAGGTCAAAAGCTTTGATAATAGTACGATTTGACTCGATATATCTAAAAGCAAGCCTGGAATAAGCTGTCTACAAAAATACCAGACCTGTAGTGTATATAGTGTTTAAACTAGAGGCGTTTGGATCTCAAAAATCTCTGCGCACAACTCAGTCAATTTTCTTTGGATCCTTAAATTGGGGACCAGCATCAAATAGTAAGGTTTTGTTAGGGAGAAGTGTGGTATCTCTACGTTTGGAAAGGGCATCGCTCTCAATTATGGCCATTACTAACAGGGCAACACAAAGCTGAAAAATAAGTTCTTCCCTTAGCTCAAACATTTTCAGAATTGCGACGTCACACTTTCCCTCTGCATTGCCACTGACGTTTATTTGTTGACTATTTAAGTCGGCATATATATAATTGCGACGTCTTCATCTCCGTCTAGTAGTGAGTATGCAACATTTGGTAGTTGGTCCCAAAAATGATATGTTTAGTGGCAATATTTGATGTTAAGCTATTTTCATTGCATCGTCTGGCAGTGAACAGGACCCGATTTAAAGGGTTGTCTTGGTGTGCTTGATTTCCTTGCGCGGTTGTTATTAACATGCCGTTCTATATATTTTTCAGTTTCAGCATTTTACTCGGAATCGTCTTGTAAAGATATATGTATGAATGCACATATATGGACTAAATCAAAATTTTATGGAATGTCTATTGGGGTTGTAAATGTGGGAGAAGGTAAGAACTGATCGTGTAAGTTTGTGTGTCACCTTAGAAATTAGTTCTCACTCCGTCTTTTCTAGATATGTTTACAGCCTCATGTTTCAGATCTATTCCCTCGTATAGTATAGGTCAACACGACTTTCGTGTGCCATGTTTGAAGTCCTTCTTGTCGATTTTAATTTGATACGAAAGTAGATAGTGACAAATCAGACCACCATAAAGTTCCTTTAAATGTACTTACGATATTTTCATTAGAATGCGGCGGGCTCTAGATCGGATTCGTAGATTAGTTATGACTAGTAAGAAATGCCACCAAGGGCAGGCATTTCCAAGATGCACAGAAAACTGTTCTTCTACCGCGAGTAGATGCTGGTGTATGCGATGTCAGTTTAAAGCATTTCTTTCACGAATCGTGGATTAATTATCGGGGAGTTCTTTGGCGTTTTCAAGGCATACGCCCATGTTTATTTAATGTCATGAAAGTGCTCGTCCTATAAATCAACTGAAATGAAATCACTCACCTAATGTATATGCCTGTAAAGAATTTAGGCCTTTTATTCATGAAAGATAGTTTAGAAAATGATTGGTTTAGTACAGTCGATGACAAGGATGGGTATTCAAACTCAGTTGACGATTGAGGGTTTGGGGTTTTTTGTGGCATATTCGATTTTCGAGCGTAGCCTATTAAGGGTTGTCATTTCCAAACGAGGTTCAACAAGTCAGTTAGGGTTTGAAATTCATAAGCTCGATGTAGATTTAAGTTTAAGGCTTATGATCAATCTTCAAAATCTGACGGTGGGTATTGTTTTTACCTTCGCCGAAGGACTTAGAGAAGATGCCGTTTTGCAATGTTAGTTTACGATTTAACTTTTATGCTATTTTCACAAGTAGGCTGAACTTTAATTACATATTTTTCTGTGCACAGGAATTATATCATTACCAAAAGAAGATGAAGATTATATTATGACATTTCCAAACGCATACTGCAGGTACATTTAAGGACTACATTTATGAAGTACATTTAAGAAGTACATTTATGAAGAACATTTAAGAAGTACATTTAAGAAGTACATTTAAGAAGTACATTTATGAAGTACATTTAAGAAATACATTTAAGGAGTACATTTAAGAAGTACATTAAAGAATTGTGATGCCATTGATGTCAACCATAACACTCACTCCCCGTGCTATTAATTGTTTGAAATTTAAAACTATGACGGTGTGTCTTTCTCTTGATTTATTACTCTGGAGAATCTGTGTACATCTATTAAGTTATGCATGGCATTTTCATGGGTAGAATATTATGGTGATACTACCTAGAACGTATATCTACACAAGAATTAAAATGGCAAAATATTGTCCTGTGGATAAACTATATAATTACCTTGCCATTCCCCTTGAATTTTCCCTGACGTTGAATATGTTCACCCAAATTGCGTTTTACATATATTCTGTACCGTTTCTGTACTTTGTGTCCGTCATTCAAGCAGCGATAAATGCCCAGACTGAACAAGAAGAGTCTTTGACTAATACAGTAAATATTCAGTTGTCCATAAGAAGCTAATTCGTCTCAGGCCCCCGTTTTGGGGGATTACATCCGTGTCTGAGCATGAGAAGTAGAGTCTTTTACATTACATAACATTTTTGCCAGGAATGTTAAGTGTCAAGATTATATTGAAAGAAAGGCTGTATTTGAGGAAACGATAATTTTGAAATTGCGCAGTGTCAAATACCAAGAGATGTAAAGCATAGGTAAAGATTGTATTAATAACACATCGTGTTATCGTCGACGTTATTTTATTAGATTATTATGTTTCGGTGATATTGGAAGCTTTTAAGTTTAATATTAATATTTTAAATTTATTTCCTACTCTTGCACTCCATGGTTTGGATATATTAATACCACACGAGAAACAATAAAAACCCCATTAAAACAAAAGCTATTGTCCTGAATCACAGGCAGTAACGTTTCGTGCTAATCTACTTTTGTCGCTCATGTTCGCAGTGAATCGTGGGTAAGGACTTTGGTTTATCGACTAGAATATTCTCACAGTGTCTGTATTATCTGTCAACAATAAAACTGGCATTCACGTATTCTGTTTATATGTTTATATTGTTCATAATCGTGGTAACATGCATTGAACGTATAACAATAACAAAGACTTTAATAAAACATAAACGGATAATTAACTACAAACCTAAAGTTACAGTCCAATAATAAAATTGTCTGTAGCCAATTGGATGTTCATTCCTTCCTTTATCTCACGTTGGTAACTACTTCCTGAAACATCCAAACGTCTGAAACAATCCTCAATTTATACATTAAGTCACGATTGAATTGTGAATTTTCCCGTACATGCGTTATCTAATACCTACTGCGTTCGCTTTTAATTTCACTACCCTAGTTTTCAACAATTAATCTTTTTATCATCTTTGTATACATTAAAAAAATTTCGATGAGAACCGTGTATCCATTACTTTTACAGATCTATTTTAACACATCCATGGGTCGAACTTGGAGGTCGAACTGTGATCAAATGCGCCAAAACTGGTTATGCTGCTGTAATTACATTTCATACAAAGGTATGACGTTGTTATCTGAACGAAGTGGTTTGATTGTTTATTGATTGATTGATAAATTGGTTCACTTATCGATTGATACAGTGACAAGTAGAGATCATAAGAAAAGGCAAAGCGTGTAGATTGGTGCTCGTATACAGTATTTCCACATAAAGTGACAAATCGCCGACTGCACTGTCTTTAAAATTGAATAGCGTACCAGAACTCACTGTATTTTACTTTGTATAGGACGATTGGGCTGGAGGAAGAAAATAAAGTCTCAGATTTGACCTAAACAGTGTAAGTTGGGGCGACTTTGCACACGATTTTGGGTGACGAAACACATGGCTAATTTTGCAACTTATGCAGTATTTATAAAGGGTCTGATGTACGGAAGGTGAATTGTGATAAACCGAGATTTACGACCTACGAAACTGCTTTATAGAAGAGGCAATTTATTAACAATGCGTTTGGTAAAGATCAATATAGATTTGAGGCCACGTTCTCAGAAGCTTGAGCAAACGTGTAATTTGATGTGCCCTATGGGGCATGTTTTAGATGTTCCAGACCATTCCGATGCACACATCTTGATATTACACACAACACTAGATTGTACTTTCACACTATATCTTGGATAGTATAAGATAAATATGTTTTTATCCCCTATCTAGCCATTTTATGGAAGCTCTGAACAAGTGGGAAGAATCACAGGCGAAATTAAGTAAGTGTATTCTTTGTACTTTGTAACTTTAGTGGAAAATATGTAAGCACTTGAGTTCGAATTCAATTAGCGATATGTTTAATTTTTCAATTAACTTTTGCCCCTGTAGTGACATAAGACATGCGCAGTGTATGATGTTGTATTGGTGGTGCTCACGTTGTCCTTTTACTCAATAGGCATCTTCCGACGCAACGCATTTGTTGTCATGTAACGGGAAATTGGAATGGTGCCATTACATTCTCCTTCACCGATGAACAAGTAAGAACAGTCATCTCGCTATTTACTTTATTGAATTTTGGAGATATTATTTGATACGTTCACATTATTCAGGCTTGTTTATTGTCAAGTGTATGAATAAAATAAGATTGTTAATTGTATGATAGTAAGGTAAAGATAACAGTGATAACGGAATGGGGTAATTAAGATGATGCACAGGGGTGATGATGGAAATTGTGATGGCAGTTATGATGAAAAGTATGATTATCATGCTATCTATGATGAGAGGGAGGACAATGATGATGATAGTAATAATGAATATGCTAATAATGAATGTGATGATGATGATGATGAGGAGGAGGAGGAGGAGGAGGAAGAGGAGGAGAAGGATTACTGTGGTGGTGACGAGGAGGAGGTTGAAGAGGAGGAGGTTGAAGAGGAGGAGGTTGAAGAGGAGGAGGTTGAAGAGGAGGAGGTTGAAGAGGAGGAGGAGGAAGGTTCCGATGACGATGAGGGGAAGGAGGAGGGAGAGAGGAGGAAGAGGAGAAGGATTATTGTGGTGGTGATTATGATGATGATGACGATGATGATAATGATAATGATGATGATGATGAAGAAGATAATGATGATGATGATGATGATGAAGAAGATAATGATGATGGTGATGATGATGATGATGATGAAGAAGAAGATAATAATGATAATGATGGTGGTGGTTAAATTACACATTGTTATTCGCAGTACGTAACGCCAGAAAAGGAAACTGGTGTACAGGCAACGATTCCTTATCATATGCCTTCTTAGTTCCAAAAGAAATTGACCGAGAACTCATTTTGTCAGTGGTTTTGTACGGTTTATCATCAACGAGGCCAACCACTTTTGTGGTCCCTTTTTCAAAATTTCGTGCAGCACTCGTCGTACCGTATCAGATACGACACAAGTGGCCTATTGAAGAATGCCCAAAGAAAGTTGGTTGACTTAGTGAACAGCATCACTTAGAATGGACTACGCCGTCTCCGATCAGATGCTACAAGTTTCCTTCAAGTTTCATGTAGAATGATGGCTAGTTTGAAATCTGCCACTCTAATGTCAGCAGCTCTTCAATTTATGGATTTGTCCCTTTGGATGGCTTCCAAAGTAGAAGAGCATAGGTAGCTCCTCCGTTTTGCATCCTGCATGGTGTTACGATCTTCACGAGTCATTTAGGAACAAATGAACCATTACATACCCAGCGTACGCATATTGAACTCTTGTATGATGGAGTAGCGACCTATGTGATCAAGAGAAGGATATAGAACAGTTTTAGATAAACTGGCAACACCTGTTGCTCTTTCAGGATTATACGATTCATCTCCCAGCATAGTTGTAAAGCCTTACGACCAGCCTTATTTCGATCGTGGCCCGATTGTTATGTAGATCCATCATTCAGAACCCGTGGCCTTAATTTGGAGATGAAAAAAAGATGATACTTTAGGCCACAAAAAGTTGATTTCCGGTAACTATTTAATAATTCACAGAGCCATGATAATCACGGACGCTCATGCTGATGTAGAGTACTCATCTTCTCAGGAGTCTTGCTCTTGCTTAGAAAAGCGTTTGTACATCGGAGACTGTCTGAGCCATCATAGGCGTATTGGGCATTTTTTCAGGGGGAGGGAGGGTTATTACCTGTTGTGCTCGAAAAAGTATGAACAAATCGTAGTCGGACACTGTTCGAATTTTAATTAGAAAAATTGCAAAGAATATGACAAAAATTATACTATATCACACTGTTTCTTTGACATTATATATACATGCGACAGATCATACGGTTGACTAACTTAACAATGATTAGTTTACAAAACGGACGTACACGGGAACACAATTAGAACAATAACTGAACATATGAAACAAACTCTTTTTGACGGCACAAGTTCTGTTTGGAAAGTTTAATGTGAACAGCTTCCAAGACCCTAAGATAGTAATGAGACCAAAGAAGTTTTATAGTTACGTCACTTTGTGATCGCCCGTACTGTGTCTATTCAGGGGGACGCTGTAGCCGCTTAGCACCCCCCAGCCCATTTGCGTTTAAGTGATGTGACAGTTAACTTCATACAGATGACTCGACAAGCTTAAGTACTTATTGCACACCTACACGCCTTGGTGTTCAAATTTTTTTGCACATGTGGACTTTTAAAGATAAGTGTTAATGCTGACAGATATCCCGCTAGTTAGTCAGAGATTTACTATTATTGGTGTAGGTTTTGTCTTTCTATTAGGGCTTACATCCGTCCAAGCAGATGGTGCAGCGTGTTTTATGTCGTATTTAACAGCGAGGGGGCGGTAGTTTTTAGGTTACACAATCGTAATCTACCATTTGCCGTACGACAAGTGACCCGGAATGGCCAGAAATGAGCTCTTTACTTGAAAAAATATATTAGATCCTTTGTTACTCTCCACCGGGATACGAAAACGACTAGCTGAATAGCTGAGTCTTTGAATACGGCACATGTGTACTTAAAGGTATCGGTAGCTAAGTGTTTAGCAAGAATCGCGTGTGTTGGCGATATATTAAGCCAGCAGCGAGTTCTTCAACTCAAAGTTTTAAGAGGGCCTCTTTTTGAGCATATGGCTTTTCTAATGGCGTCATGAAAGAGAGTTATGTCGACATCGTTGCGCCTTAAGAATGTGTTTCAGTTGTAATACCTTATGTGGATGACCTCGGTATGGAAGTGTGTTCTGGAGGAAGGGAAGCCCTGTTGTTTGGTGTCACATGGGATAGAAATCGAAATTGGTGGTGTATCATGCGCAGAACTAAAATCAGAAGAACTTTTCAGTGAATCGTACTGATGTTGTCAAGATGGTGTTGCTAACTGGTTGTTGGTGTTTTGAATGGTAAATGTATGGGTAGTCACGATGTGAGAACGTTAATGACAACCTCTCGTTTTGAAGAGTAACTTTTACTTGCGTCATCGAGTTTAACGGAACCTTTTCATTTTCATTTTGTAGAAGAAAGATAAAGTCGTCGATGTCAATGGATTGGCCGCAGCGAAGAAGAGGGTCCGTCCCATTGCAAAGCAGAAGGAGACAGAGTCGAGAAGGTACACAATACATTTGCCAGATAGCCTACAATATGTATTTAATAAAGGGCCTACTGTTGTCAGAAATGAAAGTGGAAGGGGGGAGGGAAGTTGATCTCTCTTCAGTAGAATTATTTAGGATATTAGGAGGGGAAGAGAGGAAGGATACCTACCAGTCACGTGTGCGATGGATTATTTTAATTCTTTAAACAAAAATTTTCATTGAGTTGAATCTTTTGATTAGTTGAGTAGCTTAAAGTAAAAAAAGCTCAATATGTTTGATTACTACACTAACATTGAGTCATATGGTGCATTGCCACCAGCCTATGAAATATTTCATAAATGACGATTGTGTTTTGCTGGGTGTTACCAACGAGGTAACAAGAAGTAGGTAGCAACCTATTTGCATGCAGGTATACTTCCCATTAAAATACGATATGTAATGTTCAAGATTTGTAGTCCCTTGCCATCACAAACAAATTTTCCCGCTGATGTAGAACACCGTCGAGGAAATCATGGAGGACCACTTTTGATTTTCCTTCCCCTTTGCTGCAATTTATTTGCCGATTCTTTTTGGCCGAAACTGAATAATGTAGCTTACATATATCATCACGTCTTCCTTCAATGCAAAGTTAACAGGAAATTTATTTGTGAAGCGTAATCAATGTAGTGATTTAATGATACGTGACACGTATTGGATTGATGATGTACACGATGCTTGTCGTATTCGTTTGTAGCAAGGTTTTAAATGTACCAACACTTGTCGATTCTGTTGATGCCATAGACGGTAGATGTTTATCATGTCGTGAGTCGTAGTCCTTTTCTGAGCTACGTTTCGAGAGACACGTCTCCCGTCTTCAAGCTAATAAATCTGGAACGTTGGGCTGGTATGTTGCCACAAGTTGGATCCCTATTTACTCGGAGGTCCGCAATTTCACAACATGAATTGTCGAAAGGTTCCAGATTCCATTAGGCTCAAGATGGGATCAGTATCTCTCGAAACGTAGCACAAGAATATTACGACTCACGGCATGATAAACGTCAACCATCATCAGACATGGTGCGTAGCAACATATTCCTCCGGCCAGTTGACATGATTTTTATTTGGCCTTTATTTCAGATTGTGGCAACAGGTTACAACTGCCTTGGATCAAAATGATCTTGAAGCTGCATCGTCTGCGAAGCAGGAGGTAGGAGTTAACTACATAGTTACTACTTCTCTTACAAGAGAGTCATTGTACCCTACACCAGTTACCCCCGTGGCTCGTTCATTTTGTCAACAATTTTATTGATGATTTTAAATCGATGACTTCATTATTGATAGTATCTCCATTATTTTTCATTGAGTGGACTGCGTTCCGACGTTCATGCTTTGTTTCCCAGAACCCAGACTTTGGTAGGTAGCCGTTGGAGGTATCTCTAACGATTATTGGGGATATCCGCACTTGCTATAGCAATCGTTTTGGTAAATCGAGGTATATTTCTCTAAGGCGAGTAGTTTGGAATATGTTCTTTTAATCTGATAATTAGTACTGCCGTCTGCATGCAAGTATAAGTTTGTTTGCTCCTTATAAATTGTAGATTATAAATTATATATAAATTATCTTTGTGTCGGTCGCATGATTATCATAATTATAAGGAGAACAAAGGATTACAGCTGTATCACTATGTTAGTGTTTCAATACGTGAAAGGAAGTGTTGGACACAATATGGGAAGTATTATACTAATATACCCCTAATTCAAGCGCCCCCACAATACCCTGGTATATAATCCTAGGCTGTTGCTTGTCGGGATTCCGCTGTGATGTTATAGTAAATTAGCTGTCTCAAAAGAACCTTTCTGGCATTATCAGCAACAGTTACTCATTACCAGAAGTCTGTATTTCCGCGTTTTAACGTGGCCTCTTACTACCTTCTTCCCCGTTCCACATGAATAGAAAGAACAAGCCAAGATGGACGCGTTTTAAAATTGAAGGTTAAGTAATCATTGATACCTTTCCATACGATGAGCATAATAGTTCGGAGTGACGTCATCACTCCATCACAAGTCTCACATCCTACATAAATGCGCTCGGTAAGTCTGACGTCACGATTTTGAAAATGTTTGAATTATGGAGAAAATGCTCAATTTTCATATTGCCCTATTAGTAAGAACGTCCATGGCCAAAATTGAGGGTGTTGCCTTTTTCCATCACCGACATATCAGCTTTCAAGCTTGAAATCTCTCTAACAAAACCTTATTATTTGATGCTGGTTCCTAACGTAAGGAACAAAGGAAGATTAACAGAACTTTGACCAGAGGATTTTGAAATTTTGAGTTAGATACCTGGAGTCAAATCGTACTATTTCCAAAACTTTTGATTTGTGACGTCATCACTTTCCGAAGGCATTATTCATGGTACTGATAAGTGAGTGTTGATGACTTCTGAGACAGGTTTAATTGTACCTAGATATGAATCCGAATCTCTCGTTTCATGTCAGCTTGAAGAAAATCAAAGAACAGAAGAAAAACAACGACAGTCAACTGGCAAAGAATGGAACACAAAGGTAATACTATGACCTCTGATTTGTGTCTTTTGGGTTCGAGTGCTCATGATAGAACTTGAAAGAAGTATTACCATGTATTATTGGAAGCGAGAATCTTAACTATTAGTCATAGCAAGCAATTGTTATTCCATTTCATTGCATATATGAGTTGTGGTTAGCATGGAAGAGAATGAGTACACCTTAGGCCGGTGTTTCCCAACGTGGGTGATATCGACCCCTTGAGGGTGAAAATGTTTTTGAAGGGGGGGATAGACGTACGCCTATACCAAACTGAATTTACACCCGAAATCAGGAAACTCTCCTTACACAATCAATACCAACCATCACACTGAGAACGAGAAATTGAACTTTAACGTTTAAAAACAGCACTCAAAAGTACACTGAAAACTACTACCAACATGCGCTGTTTGAACTATGACGATAGTTTTAAAATTTGGTGTATTGTCTCTATTGTCGCAGAAAGGGGGTGACAATGGAGCTATTTGATCGCTTAGGGGGCAACAATCCAGAAAAGGTTGGAAATCACTGCCTTAAGCGATAAAAAAGCGAATGATAGAACCATGGGAGGAGAGCAAGTATAACCGCCTGAGGGCTGGTCAAGCAAGCAAAGAGTTGATTGTTCTATTCTACGGTCGACCTTCAACCTGAAAACTCTTGCTTTTAAAGGGCTATAAAAGATAAACCAACCACATCATACCGTGGCGCTGAACACGGGATCCTCCATCACATTACATCATATCTTTGAGGCTCTGTGATAGAGTGGGGGATTATGTGACTGTCTTGAGAAATATAACAACTATCTCCTTGGCCCATAAAGATCCACTAACTTACATCACCTTATCTGATAGAATTATGTTTTACGATTGTTAATTATAACTACGTTTGATAACTCTAGTTATACGGTGCATATCCCATTTCTTGATGTGTTTTCCTGGAAAGGACTTCTTTATCTACATTGGAAAGTTAGGTGTAAAACTGTTTCTGCTTAAAAACTAGACCAACTGTACTAAATTTTGGCCTATACATTATTATGGCAGCCCACTACCGTAGGTTTAGCCAAATCTAAGATCGTCTACCCCTCCACCCCCTGCAATATCCTGAACAACATGCACTTGCATGGTATTAATCTACTTCTAATTGCTTCGTCGCAGCTTTTCCGCAAACATGGTGATGGTTGGATATTCGGTGGTCACATGGTTCGACAAAGGTCTAGATCGAGGAGCCCCTCGAAGCAGGTAGAAACGTCATCACCTACGTGATGAAGACCCACGGATATTAGCACAGGCTGGATGAATAAATTAGGATAATTAAAAAGTACTGCTTAGATTATCTCGATGACACCAATTTGCAGTAGCAGTAGTAATTGGGACGTGAAAGCGGCTGCAGTTTTGTGGATATAATGTATTGTAGTGTTTGACCGATGTCGATGGTCAAATTTGAACATGTTTTATACTGCCAAATTTTTGATGTGAAATTTTAGACCCAATTCGGAGACAGAACGCAACAACGCTTTAAGATATGACGGGCTTTAGAGAAATTCTTTCATTACGTCGCTTGTCGCTCTAATAGGTAAATATAAATGACAATATGTGCATCTATAGTCAGTGTGATAAATTCTTATGTCCGTTATAATTCTTTACGTAGATAAATAGTTATTTTGTTTTTAGATCAACCCCTTAGTGTAGCACCTCATCAACCCAACTCTTTTACCTCGTGACAACCGTACTGTTAATCGTTGTATGAAATCCAACTGTTTTACCACGTAGTAACCCAAAAGTTTAAAGTCTTATCAAACCCCACTGTTTTACCACGTGGCAACCCGCCAGATTTAACGCTGTCTGAAACCCAACTGTTGTACCACGTAACAACCCTAAATTGTAACAACGGCTGAATCCAACTGTGCAAGATCAGATCAACCCATTGTGTAACTATTTATGAACAGCATTGTGTAACATCGAGTGTACCATACATTATAACAAATTTTCCGCTCTATAACGCTGTATTATTCACTGTACAACATATTAAGCCGACTGGATTCCTTATTAAGCAGACTGGATTCCTTATTAAGCCCACTGGATTCCTTATTATTCCTAATTATGAAATATACAGTGTTACTCAGAATATAAGAACAGGGACAAAAAGTGGGTTTAAGTGACTATGAACTGAAAATTATGTTTAAAAGAAAGGATTATTTCCTTTATAGTAAAAATGACAGTCATAATCCCTCCCAAATGTACAAGCAAGGCGGGGGGGGGGGGGTTGTAATGTCAGTGCCTTTGATAGCAAACATGTGATGCGTCTATTTAAGTATCAAGAGTATAGTGTTTTGGAAACCAAAGCAACCGAAGACATACAAGGTTGTGTATGCTGACAGTAAAGTGACTCTATTCTTTGCCTTTAAAGTAGCCGTCTTCGCAGTAAGCCCTATATAAAACGACGTTTTTAAGACTGAAGAGTGATCGATGAGTGCGTGATAATTGGTAACACCCTTAAAAGAGATACTGTTTGGCTTAAGGCTTAGGGGAGGAGTGTTTTCGTGTATTTTAAATGACAGACTTTCAATATGATTTTCAGGTTTTGCTGTGTAGGAGCAAACACGACGAACGAATAAGAAATCGTTACAACTTATTGACACCTGCTGTAATTTTATCTCTAGTTTTACTTAACGTTTAATTAACTTGAGCTAGTTTCTTAACCAATAGCGCATTTGATTGGACTGGAACCGAGTTCCTTAGATACTCAAGTAAGCTGACGTCACGTAAGCTGTAGGGTGAATTTTCAGTTAGAAGATTGGTGTAAACTTTCCTGTCCCAATTCCATGCCCAGCCCCATTCCTCTCTTAATTGAGTGGCATGGAAAGGGGCGTGTATTCTCTCAGTGGGGGGTCAGGCCAAATCGAACAACTACTGTTTTGATTACGTTATTATTGTGTTTAGGAGTGCGGGGTAAAAACTGCCCATACTGAGCGTACTTACCTCTTAAATTTTACCAAAAGATGATCTATTCTCATTCAATTTTCAGTGCGAAGAAGGAGTGTTAATATCGCAGTACTTCTAGGGAGCGATTTCTGTATTCACCATGACATCGTTATCAATATCTGATGATACTCTCAAAGTTTCCATTCCTTTTTTTTCGAATGTTGTTTTTTGCTTTTGGGGCGCATTGCGTAAGTAGACAACAGTGATTTTCCCTTAGAGCATATCTGAAGGCCTAGAAGACAAGATTTCTGTTGCATTTCTTAATATGACCCATTTTCTGTAACCGATTTTCAAAGTACAGTGTTCTAGGGGTTCTTGGATTGATTATGAAGTGTAAGTAGCATAAAACAGAGATACGAAAATACAGAAACAGCTTCAATCATTTGTTTTCTTTTATTATGGTTACCTGCAACAATAGTTCCTTGGCTTGTTTGGCAACATTATTGTCTACTTATTTTGGCAACATTATTGGCAACCTATTTTGGCAACATTATTGCCTCTTTATTTGGCAACATTATTTGGCAACTTAATTTGGCAACATTACTGTCAACTTCTTTTGGCAACATTATTGGCAACTTATTTTGGCAACATTATTGCCTCTTTATTTGGCAACATTATAGTCAACTTTTTTGGCAACATTACTGTCAACTTAATTTGGCAGCATTATTTGGCAACTTAATTTGGCAACATTACTGTCAACTTCTTTTGGCAACATTACTGTCAACTTCTTTTGGCAACATTATTGGCAACTTATTTTGGTAACATTATTGGCAACTTATTTTGGCAACATTATTGGCAACTTATTGTGGCAACATTTGGCAACGTAGCGGTCGAGTACATGTAGATCAGGTACATATGTATCTTCTCCAAGCTATAATGTTTTTATTAAAACGTCTCTTGACTGCAGTGATCAAGATTCCAATTAGCTTGAGCTCGAGTACGTGACAAGGAAGTAGATCCGTAAAAATGGAAGGTGGATTTATTTTCGGGACAGTTTGCCTATGTAAGAGTCCTTTACATTCTTTTTATTGCGGTGGTAATTGGGGATGTTTACTATATTAGCAAGAGAGTGTCCTCAACTGGAGATGTTCACTGTACTAGGAAGAGTGTCCTCAACTGGGGATGTTCACTGTATTAGGAAGAGAGTGTCCTCAACTGGGGATGTTCACTGTATTAGGAAGAGAGTGTCCTCAACTGGGGATGTTCACTGTGTTAGGAAGAGAGTGTCCTCAACTGGGGATGTTCACTGTATTAGCAAGAGTGTCCTCAACTGGAGATGTTCACTGTATTAGGAAGAGAGTGTCCTCAACTGGAGATGTTCACTGTATTAGGAAGAGAGTGTCCTCAACTGGGGATGTTCACTGTATTAGCAAGAGAGGGCCCTTTTCTAAGCCTTGCCGCTCTTGATTCGCATTCATCAAAACACGAAAGTCGGTGATCTTTCAATAAATAGCATGTGTTTATTATTTACGCGTGTTTAATTATCGAGTAACAGAAAGGATGCCACCATTACTCGTGCTCTTATCAACGATACATTACAGCTCTCTCCTACCCCCAAAGCTTTCGCAAAACGTTTCCTTCCCTCTCCAGACTATTTCCCATGACCAGTGTTTGACGAAAGCGTTTTTGGAAAATGAATGCGTTACTTACAGCGATATTTAAATTTTCTATCACAAATAAATTTGTCCTAGTGTTCAAATAGACCCAAATCGAGAAAATATTTATTCACATAAGTTGAGGGAACAATGCATGATGAATGTCGACAATACTCGGAACGTACTCAATCGCGGAATTCACCACCCATCAAAAGACTGTTATGGCAAGCACTTACAACAACTCTGCCCTTGCAAGTTTTGTTGATGGTACCATTGCATCTCGCTTCAGCAGTTTACCTCAGGAAGATTAGGATCATTAGAGTTTGTTAAAATTGCTTCAATGACAGGTGTCAAACATCAAAATCCACGATCTCGGACGAAGATTTGCTGGGTACGTTCTGTTGTCTGTGCACGAAAATAGACTCTTAGAATCTTAATACAGTATGTTTAATCATACCAGAATAAATTGCTCAAAAAGTATGGCAGCTCTGACAAAAAACAGATAAACGACATTGCAGTAGACTCGTCTCCCATCAAGAATGCTCTGCGTCATCTTAAAGAAACCTGGAAAGGAACTCCGCTTGGTGATATTTACTTTGGGTAAAGATCAAGTGGAAACGAGGAATAGTCTTTTCCAAGTTTTTAAAAATAATGCCCCTTACAGGCTAGTCTCACGATGCGGTAAACAAGTTGTAAAATATTCAATCTGTTCACGGAGAAGAAGCAAGAAGAGACAGCATTTTAAATGGGTCATGTAGTAGCTCGTTGAAATGGTAAGACATCCCTTCTTAAATTTTTTCCACCACAGGTTTGAAATGGGTATTTTGAAGTAACGGCTTGCGAGCCTTCTACAATTGTGTAACGAAACAGAGAGAACTGTCCAAATAATTCGGAAATTTCTGGCTTAATGGCGATACCAAAGAGCGACGACTTCACTATAAAGATGAGAACAGACGTATTTCGTTATTACAAATTATACCAAAGGGAGCTTACACAGCTTACAAATTTCACGTCACGCATGCCACGTCACCCATGCCAGGTCACGCATGCTAGGTTGCAAATGCCAGGTCACGCATGCTAGGTTGCAAATTCCACGCTGTATATCCAATGTAAGAACTAGAAAGCGCGATGTTGCGTGCATTAACTTCACTGCTCAACAGAAAGATGTCCTATAAGGTTGATGAGCATACTGTCAATGCTTTGGTAAGAAAAGAAAGCAGGAAATGTAACAGAGGGTTGAAATTTCTGACTGGAAATTGTTTCTTTGTAACGTAAATTGCATCCAGACAGGGACCATCAGTTTTACCATTTGCAAAGGGGCAGGATAAGAAAAGCAGGTCTGTATGCCTGAAGAAACTTCTTATCTTTCTACAGATGCTATTTTTCTGCGTCGAGTTTGAATGAGAGCACTATAATATCCTCAAAGTGAGCCCTGAAGGCCCTCTTAACATTTCGTCATTCTGCTGTCATCAATCAAATCCAATCAATCGATTTTAACAAAACTGAGTTGGTGGCAACGATACAGACAACATAACTTCATCCGTGTATTACCCAAAGTTGTTTGGAAGTTACAAGAGATAGCAGTTTCAAAGTGGCATGTCACTTGCAGTGTATTAACTGCTGTGTGTAAGCCCCTTCAGATTTACTACCGGTTTATTATTAACTGGATTTAACCAGTCTTTAACAAAATACAGCGATCAAATCAAAATACATCTCCATAGAGCTGCTCCATCACATCTGACATTCCGGCACTCAGTCGCGTCGTATAATAGAAGAAGTCAGCCACTACAAAAGGAAACGGAGCTACCATCGATTTCCGCAAGGCTTTCAATTCCATCAATAGCAAATGGGCGCTCTATGTTCTCCTCGTGCTTAGTATACATCCTGATGTGGCCAATGCAATCCAAGTTGCGTCTGAATCAAGTTCTGCGATAGTTATAACCATCGAGATGAAACTAATGCATGCAATAATATCAATATAGGTTGTGGACATGAAGATACCCTCGCTACCTTCCCATTCACCGTATTTTCAGGTTATACACTACGTACCTCAAACGACGAAATACATTCCCTTCAACCAAACTACTTCTGACCAACGGATGTCATCCGAAAGCTAAGAGATTGAGGCGTAGCAATATTTTAAGTGCGTCAGTGGATACTTTACGAGGGGTATAGAAGGCACGTCTTAAGATTTATACCAGACCAGAGGTATTTCAGAAGAAAATTATTGTCATAAATGGCTCAAAGCTTTAGAATACTACTCTGCATGAAAGGATTACGAGAAGTGTACAAAGTATCCTGCCAAAATATTACACGCAGTATTGAAAGTATCCTGGAAATTTGTTCCAACAAAGAATCCTCTTAAGATTCCCTTCCACGCATGTATCACGTTCCAAAAAAGCGTCCATTGCCCCTTTCACCTAGTGGATCGTTTTAGGCGGAGCCTCAAACCTCCCAAAAGGCTACTTCTTTGGACACCAGAAACAGCATAGAAAGAGTAAGTTTGATTCAAATTTGCTCCTACTTTTTCGCTGATACTGTGAATAGGCTTTCAATTTGAAAATGAAATTCATAGTACTGAATAACTATTTTCCAAAGTTAGTAAACTAACTAACATTGTGCTTCCATAACTTTCCATGCATGTGGAGGGAAAAATTTTAAGGCATGTCTGAGTTTGATTTGTCTTCAGTTTTCCGTCTGGAATAGTTGTTTTGGGACTCAAATTCGGTGAGTGCACAAGAAGGAAGAGAACATATTAGTTCCATGTACCTTCCTTTTAAACTTCCTTCAAAGTCATCCTAATGAATCATAGCATGGCCACTCCCATGGTGAGCGTCTCTTTCCTATAGAAACTGCTATTGCTTGCAAATTTTATTCTTCCGGGAAAGTTTATAGATGAATTATAAAACCATCCGAATCCGTCACCAGTCTTGACCTATGCAACATTAAACAAACCACCATCTGTAAAATCATCTGCTGAAAAGTCTGGTCAAAGGGATCCTATAACTAACAGTCTCTGTAGTGGGGACCTATCATAATCTCTCATCTCTAAACAGACGCGTTTGCAAGAACATTGACATAATATCTCTATTTCAAATCAGATGCTGAAATTAATGATTGCATTCAATGAAGCCATCAAGTAAGCAATCGTCGATTTCTCGGAAAATCGCCCGAATGATTGTCAGGACGAACTGTATACTCTTTGTCAAACAAATCATGGGGCGCATTGAAGAGCCTCAGGTCTGTACTAAAGAGCCTCGGGAGCTATACTAAAGAGCCTCGGGGGCTGTACTAAAGAGCTTCAGGGGCTGTACTAAAGAGCCTCGTAGGCTGTGCTAAAGAGCCTCGGCGGCTGTACTGAAGAGCCTCGTGGGCTGCATCGAAGAGATCGCTGATAAAAATGTATAGCTATGGCTTGGTCGAAAAGGAGCAAGAAAATGAATCAGCACTGCTACAGCGGCCATGTTTTTCTTCCTGGAATCAACACAGGAACAGAAGTCATGGTGCCACCAGCAGAGTTCACGTACATCACATATGACATCAAGTATACGCGCATTTACATCTTATCAAAACCCTGTTATTGTAATTTACAAGTTTACACTTCCGGTTGATGATTTGTTATTTGTCCATTTGATGCACTAATACCATACCGAGTTCATACTGTTTTTAACCTGCTTTCGTAAAGCAATCATCCTTCAGATATGTAGCAAACGGGGCAAATCACAAAAGGTGGGAAAAGAACAATACCATCAATCGGTAGTTCTCTCTTCAATGAGGAACCATAGATCCTGCCATCATGGTGTACTTTCCAATCTTTACAATGATCTCATAAGTAAAACTGACAGTTGTTTGGGAAACACTGCAGTTTGTGATGGCTAACTTGAGCTCCGGGTCATTTTACGACGTTTGTGATATCCATTCTCTGTCGATGTTTCTTCGCGACTATGCTTGCGTCTGAAAGTAAAAAGGAGACCGGACTACACTAAATGAAATTGAGGCTAAGCAACAAATAAAGGAAACTTTTACAAACCAAATTAAGGCTAAGTAATGAGCAAATGAAATCAAGTGCGCAATACTTTAATAAAAGTAGCCCAAAATATCCTCGTCATCCAACAATATTTAAATAAAAGAGGAGAGTACTGAAATAAGTAATAAGTAATAAGAGCTGCTTTTCACCTAGCCGTCCTCGAATCTGTCCACATCAAAGCAACAAAACCGTTGCTTTGCAGACAAAAAGAATTTAACTTTTCATTGGGCCTTTTCGGCTAACAATTTAGTTCCACGGACACTGATTGGTCAAAACAACACCAATCGCGCAGTCAGACCTCTGATTGGGTACTTTCAAAACACAGTTTGGTATAAGTTTTACTGATTTCTTCCTATCTCAATTCTGATGACCTCTGCAGATAATGGTTGCTGACGTCGAAAGCTCAGTAATAAAATTAATCGAACGAAGATATCGTCATGTTTCTTCGCATCATAACTTGGGTGTTCTTAATTATCTGTAAAATAGCAAAAACATTTTGTACTTAAAAGCTGTTTGCATCTGATGCTCCTTTGAGTACAAAATTGTCTGAGATTCTCATGCTTTTATACTCTGAGGAGTGGCAGACGACAAACGCTTTAAATACAAAAATGTCCTCGCTATTTCGTGCATTTTTAAAAGTAAATAATGTTTTCATACAGTCTAAAGTAGCCAAATATTTAAGAACTTTACAGGTCCTGCCATGTAATTATTCTATGGTCCCAGTTACAGTAGAAGTGCACCTTTTACATATAAAGACGTATATTTACCTTTTAAGGCGATTTCCATGTTTGTCTTTTTCTCGCTCATTCTCGCTGTCAGATATGCTATCGCTCTCCGTCCCAGTCCCCGAATCACTTTCATCTGACGAAGAAGATGACGAAGAGCTGCTTGATGAGCAAGAGGAACTGGAATCTGACGCCACTCCTGTGTCCTCTTCCATGTTAACTCGGTCTGCGATCTCAGCAACATCTGGCCTTCGTTTCTGTGAATAACAGGACAAGTTCTGCATAATGTTTTCTGCACTTGCGATACAATCAACGGTAGTGAGAACACTGCATACCACCATTCTATTTCATGCTAACGAGAGCTAATGTGAGTTAATGAAAACAAACTAAAACTGTTTGATCCAATTAAAAAAGAATTATGAGATAGCTTTGAAGGTCAAATAAGTAACTAAACCTTTACGGTCATTGCTTTGTCTTGGATAAAGACTTCTGACAATTGTTATCGATTGCAAACCTTTCATTATTTTCCAAGAATAATTATGGGGGGATCGGTTCCCCAAGCGTCCGCCCCCTGTAGCTTCACCCCCATCACATAGACAAAAGTAAACATAGCACATTAAATAAGGTCAAGTTTCTCCGGACTTACAACTTGGCTTGAGTAACCTCCTTGTAGCTAGCTCTCTGCCTTATATTTCGCGCCTGGGCGATAGCTCCTATGTACTCGGGTTTGCCAGAATCTACAATGTGATGTATGTAGTCTTGACATTCTCTATCTTCCGATAAATTGCTATTTAATTCACTGGCTGAAAATTTCGACTGAAGACTTTTAATGATGTGATCGATTAAATGACCTGATTTGATCTTTTGCACATATTTTAAGTACTGACCGTGGATTCTATTTGATTGCCAAATTCCGCATTTTCGATTTGTTGAACTGTTTATTTTCTGATCCACGAACGCATGACCCCAACATCTTGGTCGATCAATTTTACATATACTAGCATAGCATTTTGTTTTCAAATTGTATAGATTTTCTTGTACTATGTGACACCCAACTGAAATGTTATTTCTGTTCTGTAAAATACAAGTGTTTATGAGGCAAGCTTCGGCTTTTCTACATTGTGTTCTGCCTCTGTGTGTAAGTTTCATATGTTCATTTCTTGTAATGTTAGGATCATCATCAATAATGTATGGAAATCTGGTATATCTACAAAAAGTAATACATACTTCTTGTTGCCTTGAGTATTGCGGAGCTCGTACGTAACTGAGAAGATTCAAAGCCTGGGCCCCTTGCTGTCTGGACATATTGCTCTATCAACGCAACCATGGTGACCCACTGATCTCTGAAAAACACTGGATGGAGCATCTTCCGTCTCAAAGCGAGGTCAGTCGTTGTACGCCAATTTAGTCCCCAAGAAACAAAGCTTATAAACAATGTTACGTAACATAGCGGACCTTCCCTCGCTATTTAAATTCCTGGGGACTAGTGTTCGTGACGACACTTTCTCGCTGTTAGAAACAATGGGATTGCTCGATCCAGTCGTTTTTAGAGATCATTGTAGTGACCTCGATGACAACATACATTATTTCCTCTAGTTGACGTATTGTCGCACATTTCTCCATGTACATTAAAATCTTGCTCACGACAGGTCTGGAGGACATGACTATGTATGCAATATCAATCGCCACAAATGACAATATCTGAAAATATACAGGGAGGTTGTTCTTGGTCTGTGGGTGTATTCTGTCCGTCTCAAGAAAACTCTGGGAAATGACGCATATTGTTTACATGAAACATTGCTTTCACCTATTCACGAAAACACTTCTTTCGCTTTTCAATAATCAGTACGGTCGCAAACCACGACTGAAGCTGTATGGTCATATCCCCTAAAGAAATGAATAAATATTTCCTTTATAATGTTTAAATTCGTAAATGTTATCAAAGAAAAAAGAAAGGCGAAGACTTCATACCTTTAAGACTTTATACCATTTTTTGGATAGTTTGGGTCTACCCCTACAAACAAGAAGATTGGTACTTAGTCTCTTAACATTTTAAAAGTAAAAAACGTTGAGAAAAACGATGGAGATGAGGAAAGAAAGACAAAGGAAGGTAAGATGCTACCTGAAAAGTCGCTAATTGACTGGCTGACTTACAGATGGATATTTTAACTAACTGACTGAGTGGCAGACGGGCATTTTAACTGACTGATTGACAGAAAAACATTTTCACTGACTGACTGATTAACAAAGAGACTTCCGACTAGCTAACTGACCGAGTGAGTGAGTGAGTGAGTGAGTGAGTGAGTGAGTGAGTGAGTGTGTGAGTGAAGGAGTGAGTGAAGGAGTGAGTGACTGAGTGACTGAGTGACTGGCTGACTGACTGACTGACTGACTGACTGACTGACTGACTGACTGACTGACTGACTGAATGAATGACTTAAAGACTGACTGACAACAAGATTAACGACGAACACTTGGGCTGTAGTTACACTATACCGGATCACTAGCATATCGGATTACTTTTCACCCCTCTCCGATAGCCACTAAATCAATGTACAGAACGAAGCTGTTACACTATGCCGGATTGAGTTGCTATAGCGGCCCCCGACTTTTCAAATGAACATTTCGCTCCAAAATTACTTTGTGGAACCAAAACTGGGTCCTCCGAGGCAGTGATCAGGGAAAGGATTGCAACAAAACTTAAGAGAATCCGTAAATATTAAAAAAGGCCGTTGACCCGGGGGAGGAAGGGAAAATAGTATTGACGTTTTATAATGTCTGCAAGGCTAACTAGGCTAGCTCACAGTCAACTAAAGGTATCGAAGGCAAGTTATTTTTCCTGTCTAAAGCATCCATTTATAGGTCATGATGGCATATGGAAGTAGCTGGGGTAAGAGCCAGGGTGGGTTTAGGTGATATTTGCATTTACTCTGTAGTTTGAAATAGACGGTGTTTATCCCCGCCAATTTGTTCTTTTGTTCAACATCCCCAGCCTGATGACTTTCTCGAAATAACTTTCCCTCCCTACATCTCCCCTTTATCCCTATTACCTTCGAAAACTAAAACTTTTGACATGAGAAAAGAGCCTTTAATCACATTCTTTACCATTTGCAATCATAAAATAGTCTA
>JAAAKL020001636.1:14749-29793 GCA_010016065.2 Carybdea cf. marsupialis auct. non (Linnaeus, 1758) | reverse complement strand
TCTCCTTGAAACGCTACTGACCCCTCTTGAACAATAGGCATTGTTCCCAACACAATAGGACTTCCGGTGCCTCATTTTAGGTGACCACGCCCGCGGTTCAACTGTCAGAATATCTACTACTCTTTACGTTCTTAACTTAAAATGAGTTTCAGTTCCTGTGTAGAAAAATAAGAGATCAGAAATATCAGACGTACTTTACCTGCTAGGATTGTTGTTTTAGAATTACAACTTTTTACTTAACCAGCTGGCGATCCATGCAAAAAAACAGGTTCCTTATCATCAATGTGAATTTTGGTGTTATCACTTTCATTATGGCATTGCTGCATCTGCGAAGTCAATGTTCGACAGTAACATGGCATATATTTCCTCATCTCGAAAAATATTTCTTTACAAGCAAACCGAAATAAAGAAAGCATGTCACAACCGATAAAATAGTTGCACAATTACTACTTGAAACTTCTTGTATCATCAAAACACTTTGATTATAGCTAAACAGTGGTTTAGATTTTGTATTTAGATCGAAATAAAAGGATTGAGCATAAGGACACATCTACAAATAATATACGCAGCAAGGCAAGCTCTTCTGACGTTATTCTAATAACATACCCTACAACTAAAACGTCTGAACTTCGTCTTTCTTCTGTGAGAAACGAGAAGAGGGCGGGTACTGTTGCATCTTTCTCCACCTCACTCCACTACCTGGAACGTAAATTTAAATCTCACAGGATACAAAGACCGACTGGATTAAACTATGTCTATTACCAGAGAATCAAGTCATCGCTGTACACACATCCAGGATTTTTTAGTACCTATACCGCTTCTGTATTGCTTGACGTCTGCCAACTACAATAGCCTCGCTCTGCATTCTTAGCTTCATACAAGGCGCGGGTTTAACTTGCAGAAGTGTAAAAATTTCTACTTTGCATTTACTCCTTTCTAGTAGGTGACCTGGAAAGCCGACTGATCAACAAATTTGAGGCACACAGGTAACATCAACTCTGAATCTAGTCAGCAAGGATGATTTGACTAGTTGAAAGAAAGAAAACCGAGATCATTGTGATTCCCTTGAGCATGAAGTCAGAAAATGATAACTTCTATGTCGATCATTAACAACTAGTAGTCGGACAAGTAATTTATGCTTACCGAAGTTTATAATAACCGCTTGAAGTTTTCCCGCCAAAAAAGTAAACATTTGATCGTAAACTTCTGCATCAATTAATCCTTGACGGGTCAAAACAACTAGTCGATTGGCCGGGGTTCGCTCACTTTCAGTGTAGCCCATATGAAGTCATAAAATTGTCTGACGTAAAAAGTCGTTAGAATGTTGATGTGCTTTACACATCGTTAAAAATGGCCCGTTAACTTCTGCATCAATTAATCCTTGACGGGTCAAAACACCAATGGGCCGGGGTTCGCTCACTTTCAGTGTAGCCCATATGAAATCATATAATTGTCTGACGTAGAAAGTCCTTAAAATGTTGATGTGCTTTACACATCGTTAAAAATGACCCGTCTAGGTTCAGTGTATTTATTTGTATAATCTAAGACAATCATAGTAAAGGAAGACACCTTTTTAGCATGTATACGTTGCTTAAAACAATTTAAAGTTTTGTAGGGCATTCCACCATTCGAATTAAAGTAATCCTATGAAAATGGTCATCTCTGTGGGCCGTGGGTAACAAGCACGTGGAGGTAAGACGTATGGATTTAGTTCTTTCAGAGAACTGCTTAGTGTACCTACAGGATGCATAGAGTGTTGAGTTTGGGCAACCTCTATCGTGAAAAGAGGGCATACCAGTCCAAATTGGCCAAATAACAATCAAAATCAATAACTGCAAACAATTGGGAAAATAAGGAGACAAAAGTGGAAACAAAATTCCCTGCTTTCAATGTCTACTAGATTCCTATTTAGATGCAGCAAGGTTACGTTTTTCGGGAAAACTTTATCTTGGCAAGACTTTAAACATATGAAAATAGTATTGTTAATCCAAAAAGTACGATGTTGAAAAGTCATGTAAAATAAAACCTGCACAACTGACAATGAAACAAGTGTATAAATACTCTGTACGGGATAGAAAAGAAAGCAACTGTTATGACCGTAATCTATCCAGGAGCAATTCTGCCTAAGTTGGGTGCTAAATATGTGGCATTACGGTCGTCTAATGACAAAGAAATGCGAATAGCTTATCTCATACCAGATTATCTGCTGGTGAGTAGCTCTCATTGATTTAGTAAAATATTGGGCTTCAAAGCAAAGATAAAGGAGATAGATGCATTACATAATGCAATTATATATACACTCCCAAGATACTACGGATACAACTCCCGTATAGACTTAAACACCGCCCTTGAATATATTGCTGCAGTACATTTGTGCTGTTTGCAGATGCATCAATACAGAGAAAAATATAGCTTTTCTGCGTTGCAATATCAGACACGACTTCTTCTCATAATGGCATTGGTCTGAGGTTGATACTTTATCTAATCTTTTATGTTTAGGGCTTATGATATATTTGACAAGCTGCAAGCTTTTAAGTGGTAAACGGAATAGAGTAACGTGTTAAAAGGAACGAGAAAAGTGAGGGGAAATTAAGTCCATGTATTAAGATAATGAAATTAAATCTAATCAACCCTATGATGCATAGCCATCGTACAAAATTATGTGACCCCTAAACGACTTAGATTTTTACCAGCATCTGTTAATATGTTTACTGCCGATTACCAAGCAGCAACCTACCTGAATATGAGCCTACTGAATATTACATGTCTAAAATTCCTCCTACGTTGCTCAAGGCATCGGATTGTGTTTGTGTAACAGAAAGCATACCAGGATAAAATCAAGAAAATCTGAATACTCATTATTCAAGATAAGAATTCTCGTTATTTATAACTTATTGGAATTATAAATCTCCAAATCCAGTGAAGTTTATACCATCTCCAGAACCATAATCATTTTGCACTTACACAAACGTCTCGTCTTCTATGTCATGTTTTTCGTTTGAATAAGGTCAACACGCCTACCAACACCTTAAAATCTAGCTACCAGAGGATTAATTTGGTTGCATAATACAGAAATATCGTTACAGTATCATCTAAATCCACACAAACCCGAATCATGAGACTCTGCAATGAAAAAGTTCTGGCAAATAAACAATTTAATGAAAATGCTGGATTGAAAACGACTTATTCTTTTAAAGTCAAGGAAATATCAGAAATCTATACACAACTTTACATGATGTCTTCTGGGCATACCTTAAAATTGGTTAGTGCTTTTGGAATAATTTAATAAACAAAAACAGAGAAAATGTGTGCTGAGCTTCTAAACGCGAGGGAAAAAGAACGCATAATAAGTTATGTCCTAATTCATAACATTCTTGTATTCATTATCAGTTATTAAATTAGCCTACAGAGGCGATCCGAGTTTCTCCACTCCTTTTATAATGCAGATAACGTCCCTCTACTTCTCTTTAGAGCCATGGCTGCTTCTGAATAGCATAAGAGTCCCTACACAGTCCCTGCACCTCCCCGTACCTCCCCGCACCTCTTAATTTTCGGTTTCACCACTGATCATGACTGACCTGGAAAAATGGTAAACAAAGGAGTACGACAAGAAAAATGTACGCAGCATTAATGAGTGAAAGGTATACCAACTTTACACAAGGTCTATTAAAAAGTTAAAAATTTATTCAAACTAATTCACGAAAGTTTATTCAAACTATCTCTCTAATAATTTTATACTTGGCAACTTTAGAGGAAGTAGAACTATCACAGCTTTGCTACATACATACAAAAGCAGGTGCAACTGGGCATAAAACATTACTTAGACAAAAAAAAACACATTTAGCATAAATTTCTCTCTATCAAACAAGGTGCAAGATAATTATCAAGGCACACTTGAAAAATTAGTACTAAGTACATACCAAATGCATTGAAAAAACCCTATTTCAAGATACATCGTGATCTGAAAGAAGTTTCCCTAAGGTTACCATTTGCTAAGTCCGTGTCTCGTCAACATCGGATTATGAACCTCGTCTCTTGCAAAAAATCCACTTGGCTCAGCTAGCTTAAAAATGTACATATCTTTTCTTACAGAATATACTGTAAAAGTTATGTACTAGTCGGCACCTTTCTTTAATTACCTAGAATAGTCTGTTTGACGTAAGTAAAGATTCCACCATCACGACGAGATCTCTCGATTGTGACCTAAACAAAATCTAAGATTTATAAAGAAATTTGCCAACGCAGTAATAGTAAATGTACTGTTGTCATTATGAATATCGTATGAGGTAAAGAACACCGAAAATGTGAATTTCTCTTAACGGTGCAAAGAATCTCTGTCTAGTGATTTGTAAACATAACCGTGTATATCAATAGCAAGTAAAAACATACGTTGATATGATTTCAATTTCGGAAACAAGACTGATTTTATACCATTTAAGCTGCATAGAATTAAACTACTGATTTGAACAATTAAAATCCATTTTTATAGAAAGACATTTACAGATAGGTCTTTCGCGTCAAAATGCTTATCTTAGTACTTGAAAAATACGTCATTCTGTTAAATGTGGGAAGATAAGTTTAAAACCATGGTTAACTAATAAGTCAATGAAATATAACGTGAAGATAAAGAGAGCATGATACACATGTCAAGCGTTTTAAAATAAGTCACTGGTTCTGCTCGACTAATCGTACACTATGTATCAGTAAAAATATTTGTAAGTAAAACTTCGAAAACAAAAACTGAAAAAGTTTGTACTGACCCATTACTCCTTTCCCTTTTGCAATTTGCTACAAGTAAAGACGAAGTAATCTTCACAGTCCCTTTATGTCCACTTAGTTGTAATCCAGCGATAATTGGTTAGCTGGAATATTTAATCGCATTTGACATAAACATAACAAAGAATGAAGCCTCGTTTATCCTACTTTTTACCGGATCAGGGCCCTGTTGCATAACATCCCTCTGCGTTGATCAATGCTATGCTATCGAGAGCAACAGTACGATTTCAATATGATCATGGATATGGGCTTTTCTAAACCACTACTAATTTTGACAAAAATACACCAGGAAACGAGATCAGCATGACCACATTTCAGATACTTCGTCCAATTGTGTTTTTTTACTTCTGAACAACATATTAAGATATGCAAGGTGTACAGCTATCTGACTGTTCCCGCGACTGTGCACTTGCGATGGCTCACAACAGGCCACAACAGGCCACAATTACACAACGAATGGTGAGTATTAGCCCTAAAATTAAGCTCCATGTACAGCTAATTTAGGTGATCGATACTAGAGTTTAGATATTTGTGAAGCACTTCTAACTAATCTCCCCCGCTTTTAACATTTCGCCGGATATACACTATTTTACTCTTTGGAAATGGTATTAGAATATAACGTAATACTTTCCTTTAGGAAGCAACGTTAATGCGCGACACAGGGGTGGCGAGTAATGCTCAGATTGGAGGAGATAGAAAATTATTACGGAATATCATATGTCAAATAAATAATGACAAGGTGCCTATATGCACGTTGCATGGATGGACATTTACAAACAAGTGATAAGCTCTATAAATAACTAATCAAATGTTTAATAAAACACTTCCTTTGCAACCTTTCAAAAGATACGATTTCTTACTGCAAGACAAGTTGACCAGTGGGCACCCTTGATTTACCTTTTGGTGCATGCGGGCCTGCCAAGTCACCGCTGTCCCTAGAGTATCAACCTAAGGAATTGCCTCATGGTACTTGCTAGCGGAGCCTGGTCATTATGCGATCTACTCTAAATCTGTGCTTTCCAAACTTTTACCCAAACCGAAGAAAAAAAACACAAGAAAATTCAAAGTTATAGTATATAAGAGAGGATTTTAAGATAGGGTTCGAATTCCGGTGGTGACATTTTCACTTTTCACTAGTATCTCTTCGAACTTGCTATTCAAAATTATTTCAAAATTCAGTTAATGCAACGGGTGTGCTTGTGATCTTTACAATAAGCAGATCCGTTGAGGACAACGCCACAATGATGTCACTAAAAATATTGAGTCTGTTCCAGTTTAAATGATTCCATACGGTCATAGATTAAAAAGATCATCCGAAAAAATAAGAAGATGGATATAAAAACAACAAGTTTTGCCTTCCTTTTTTTCATTTGATCATATCTAAATGCCTAAGCGTATACAACTGGTGCATAGAGAGACAAAGTAATGTATTTTCTTAGACTCTGAGAATTGAGCCAAAATAACTCTTTCTAGAATCAACTTCCAGAAAAGCTTGCAACTCCAAGAAAACTGCTTGGCTACCCTGAGTTTAGGAACATTTTGTTCTAGACCATCTGCAACCAAATTACAATCCTTCCTGGATTGAAAGCCTTACAATACTTACCGGATTTTCCCTTCCCACAGGGGTAATTATGAGAGATTTCAGCAGCTATACCTGGAACACCTAGCAGTGAACAGGCATAGACTGTATCTACTCCATGGCAAAGCCCGTAAAGCTTATCAAAGCAACAATTTTAATATATGAAGCTGACAACTATTCTTTCATATTGACTCTTGTCGTACCCAAGACAATGACGTGTAGCTTCCAAGATTACTGTTACGGAGCGGTGTTACAAGTGACACCCTCAAGGTGATCGATCACGTCTTTCAAAACTGAGACAGGTTAATGATTTTACAGCCGCTGTACCTAGTCAACTAATCACATTGAAGGAGTTAGAATTATACATTTTCACAAGTCCAATCCTACGTATAATAACAAAAGTACAGTAAATATGTCAAGCCTAATGCCAAGAAACATTTCTAAAAAGAAAATTATCAGCCTGATGTTAATTCAATATACTTGTTATCAAATTTTACATCGTTTTTCTTTATATGATTTCTGATGACTATTCAGGATGTGATTGTGCAATAGAAAATCAGGATCTTATTAACGTGACACTGTAACCATACAAACTGTATGGTACTGAGCAGTTTTGACACACTAGACTTTAGACGTGCCAAAACGGACGGTAATCGATTGCCCATACATTGTCATCTAAGCTTCATCAAATGTTAATCTTAACTCAAACAGGATGTATAAAATGTTTACCTACGCTAAATAATATACATTACAGAATCAGATAAACATTCATCTTAAACAATACTATGATACAAGACCTTGTAATACTGACACCCTATGCAATAAAATATATAATGCACGACGCATTTAGAAATAAAAATAGCATTACTCTGATGTCTTATGGAATATTATTAAAGGACCGCGTCTTATCTACCGTGTCTTATTAGTTATTAAATGCAAGTTATCAATTTTCTGAATTGCTCAACGTTAATATTTCCCAAAATAAATCAGTCCTGTAGTATTCGATCATTGAATGTAAGTTTATAGCGATAATTCTTTCATTCTTGAATTTACTAGATTACTTTCATGCTAATTATTCACTACAGCACTACAAGAAAAACGAAACAATATTTATACTTAAAAAACACCTGCACCTACCGTTGGAGTAGGATTTCGCTTCTTACAATACTCTAGTCGGATTGACAAGCATGAGCTTTACTGAGGTCCTTAAATCGTGCACAGAGAGAGGCACGATATGTTGTCAGTATAAAAGTTAGCTATGACCTTTGAATTCGTTTTGTCGTAGATACAATGAACTTTTCATTAAGAAAACTTGACTAGTAAGAAAACATCAGCCCAAGATTAAATGGAGCGTAGGTTTTCTCCCGCCAATACTTGTTTTGATTCCCAGCGACCTCCCGTATACTGCCTAGCTACCAAGTATCTGAATCACAGAGAAAAATAGCTGCTTAATCTTTTATTGGAAATTGCCGCAGGTTGCGCAGATTCAAGTTAGTCAAATGCATCTTTTCTGGTGTCTAAATTTGTAACGACCACGTCAAAAACTCTAGAAAAAGCACTTAACTCAATAATAGGTATGGATGCTCCTCCTCTAAATGTGGAAACACTTATAAGCATTGGAGTACTTACCACTCAGACGATATGCCATTATTCTCAGAGTGATCTCACATGACTAATAAAGATCTAAAAATTTAATTATGAAACCTTGTAGACGACCTCTTCCTGGCTATGCTTGTTGTCATTAGCAAACTTACTGGTTACGCTTTTTAGTGCTTCTCAGTTCAAGCATGTAGGCCTAGAGAGGGCCGTCCTAATATGACTTTCAAAACCACCATAGAATCTTTCAAATGACTTTTTGTAGTAAACCCTACTACAACAAAGAGGGATTGTAAATGTTTGGAAAAGACTGCTTAAGAGAAAGAACGATTTCATATCTGTAGTTAAGATAAGAGCTATATCTCATGTCTTTTGAGAATTCCCAATATTGACGTCTCTCCTCGTTCTACAATGACCTGTTCCTTTCTGCTATCTAAATACCACTACGCGTTGCACTTGTCCATGTCATCGGCTACCTTCTCTCATGTATTTACATCAATCTCCATGGCTCTCTTGGAAACGAAACTGGATGACGGTTTTAAAATAAAGGACAAAAAACTACTTGATGAGATCTCCCATCCTTGTTACTGTTCTTCTCCTTCTCACTATATCTTTCTTGATGTCTCGTCAACGACTCTGCAAGCAAGTCTCTTTGACATCCCTTAACTTTTTCTTCCAAAAAATATCACAAAATATGTACGGATAGATACATAGAGTCAGAAAGCAGGTAAACTGTTTGTTATGAACCAAAAAATAACCATATGTACTCTAACCACAGATCGTGCTGTGACGTAATGACCACAAAAACAAAAGACAGTTATGTTTTCCTATTGCTAATAGATGAATTAAGCATTTCAAGAGTTTACAAATCAGGTGGCAAATATTCACTGAGCTACTAGCATTAATGTAGCACTTGTAAGCTTGCTCCCCCCTCTGTCCCCTAACAATCCTGATAATTTTAAAATAATCTTGTCCGAGTAGGGCTGACGTCTTTTATTTTTGTATAAAAATTGTCAAATTGTAAATTTAAATCATAAATCCTGCTGTGTGACACCGGATACCCGTAACACAACTCTTCAAAAATGAAACTCCCTATTTTTAAATCGATGAAAAGGTTTTAATTAAGCTTATTAACATAATAAAGACTTCAGCAAAGATGTCTATCATAAGTGACAAATAGGAAACAGGTACCAGATTACCCATCATATGTTGATGGATATAAAGTTAAAATTTGAGAGAAAATCCTCAATCATAGACGTGAACCCAACTATAAAGAGGTGGTGCGTGAACACTAATACTGTATTCCAGGTTATTCTGCTCATATAATCTCTGCAAGACTAATTACGAAAACGATATCACTAGTCGTTTTATGTCCTAAATCTGCGTTTTCGGTAAACTGCTATTTAATCTTGTTGATATGGAACCCTAAAATTGCAGAGTGAAGACTCCTATTACTTTCTTGTGCTACATTTGTGATAGAATTAGAAGAAAATCAATTAATTTCAGCCAAAGGACGTTAAGGATTACTATGATTTGATAACATACTTAAGATCGGGCAAAGCACTGATTGGTATTTAACTAATATTTGTAGAGAAGGCAGGACCTAATCTTGTACGGTAAAGCGAACTGTCACTGTTATGAGAGAGACATTTCTTTGTAAATGAAAGAAATGCACCAGAGGCGTAATGGGACTAATCTAAACACGGAACGGTTGAATGGACCATTTTCGTGATGGAAACCATCATTTAAAGAAACGTTTTTGTAGGAGCGTTCTCTCTTCTTTTTTATAAAGAGAAATAGCCATTTGCTCGCCTTACAGCATTTAGTCTGTCAGTAACTAGCTTCCACATAGTCAAAAGTATTTCACATAGTTTTTCTCCGCCACTAAGAGGATGTAGGACAAAAAACGCTTTATGAAACGAAAAACTACTTAAAATTACATAAGGGTTCAAGGATAAAAGTTACTTTTATAAAAGTACAAAATTACAAATCGATAGAAAAAACTAATTTCCTCCAGATACACGAAAATAGATAGTGGAATTGGAAAGTGTACTTAGCCTAACCGCATATGGTCTGTCAAAAACTACCTTTCACATTGTCAAAAAAGGTTTTTCTCCGTCACCAATAGAATGTAGAAAAAACGCTTTATCAAACCAATTTATACTTTGAATTACATAAGGGGTTCAAGGATAAAAGTTAGTTTTATAAAAGTACAAAATTACAAATCGATAGAAAAAACTAATTGCCTGCAGATTCACGAAAAGAGATAGTGGAATTGGAAAGTGTATTTCGCCTTACCTCCTATCGTCTGTCAAACACTAGCTTTCACATTGTCAAAAAAAGTTTTTCTCCGTCACCAATAGAATGTAGGAAAAACGCTTTATCAAACCAATTAATACATTGAATTACATAAGGGGTTCAAGGCTAAAGGTAACTTTTACAGAAGTACAAATCGACAAAAAAAACTAATTGCCTGCAGATTCACGTAAAGAGATAGTGGAATTGGAAAGTGTATTTAGCCTTACCGCATATGGTCTGTCAAAAACTGGCTTCCATATGCCAAACAGCTTGTACAGTACGTTAAGTGTTAAGATACGGCCCTATTGCTTTTCTGACGATATAAAGCCTACACATATATATGGGGTTGAGATCAACGCAGAATCAAAGGAAGTATCGCTGTGATAACTTTAACACACTTAAAGTGAACTGTTGCAGGTCCGTTAAAGACAACATACAATGAAGCATTTAACAACAGCCCACAATTAGGATGCGTATGGTTCATTTTACAATAAGGTCATATTTCTTTCAAGCGAAGATTTCCTTTCAGATCTTGAAACTTAATGAGCAGCTTTATCTGCTATAATAACTTCTCGTGCATTAGTCCTCAGCATCAAAGCAATGGCTTCGATGTTTAACATGGCGCAAAAATATAGACAATATTAATACCTGTATATATATGTATATATATATATAAATATTTATCTGTATACATTGGTATAGGTATATATATACACACATATGAATATATATATAGCTATTTATAAACATATGAATATATATATATATATATCTATTGACCTGACGAAGAGCGGAAAGCTCGAAAGCTTGTAGTATGTCTTGTTTTATTTTTTGAATTTTATATTTTTGCAAGACTCTTGCCATTGAACTTTATATATATTTATATATACATATAATCGACAGAAGGATGTGTTCCATTCACGTAAAGTGTGTGGGAGAGGTATGAAAGGGACAATCTGTGAACTTATAAATAAACAAAAATAATATCACTAAAAGTTAAAAGATCAGTGGGGTAGACAAAAATGCCTGTATCAAACTTCATACTGAGCATGCATAAATACTAGTAAATAGTACAGTATTTCCAAGGAAATCGGAAGCAGAAGAAGCGTCACCCCAAATCTCTTGTGTAAGGGAACACCCCTTTCCTGTTCAACAATCCACGCTCACAACAAATTGAAACTATACATCGTTTATCCTGGTGCATTACAAAATCAATTTGTAGTTACTGGGATTCCTTAACATCAGTTTGTAGTTACTAGGATTCCTTTACATCAGTTTGTAGTTACTGGGATTCCTTTACATTAGTTTGTAGTTACTGGGATTCCTTTACATCAGTTTGTAGTTACTGGGATTCCTTTACATCAGTTTGTAGTTACTGGGATTCCTTTACATTAGTTTGTAGTTACTGGGATTCAAATACATTAGTTTGTAGTTACTGGGATTCCTTAACATCAGTTTGTAGTTACTGGGATTCAAATACATTAGTTTGTAGTTACTGGGATTCCTTCACATCAGTTTGTAGTAGCCTGGATTTTTGAAGTAACTGGGAGCCCTTTACAGGAAACATTTAATCTTTTTCGCTCTGCAAGTTGGGATTCCTTTACAAAATACCTTCCATTTTGATAATTTTGGTTCAATTTGAATTTGAATTCCATTACAGAATGCCTATATTTGATGATTTTAGTTCTATTGTTTAAGATTCCTTGAATGTCCTGACGTTCTTAATAAATTCGCCCAATCATCATAGTGCTGCTTTTCATATCACTCACAGAAATAAGTAGCAGGGCTGAAGACCCATAATCCTTTTGCTACTTAACAAAGCAACTACTGTCAAAGCATAGGGAAATGCGGCGAAGGCCTTCCAGACTTCCGCAGGAACTAGTCAATAGTGAGTCTTCGAAGGAAACTCCTTTTGCCTTTGACATCAATGTTAAGTAGAACAGGCGAAAGGTTGCTCCGATTGAAGAATCATAAAATATACAAGGTTGCCAAACGTATATGAAGTGCTTTCACGCTATATTTGTCAAGTATTTGTCTGACAGCGAATAATTGTTATTTCCACAATCTATGTTCTTCTATTTCAGTCGAACATTTATGCTTTCAGTGGCTTATGACCTTCCCTAACCTTAAGACAGCCTTTATCACGATTTGAGGTCTACTGATACGGCTGTTATCACGACTTAAGGTTTATTGAGATGGTCTTTATCACTCTTTGAGGTTTACTGAGAGACCCCTTATCGCGATTTAAGGTCTACTGACTTGCCGCTTAGAATCGGGTGAGCAGAGAAGCTGATTTTCAGTAGATCTTTTCGTAACGAACAATGTCGTTTGCTAGTGTTGAATAACAGTAACTCACAACCGCTAAAATATAGGAAAGAAACCAAAACCTAGATTTAATTGTAGTAATATTGTTCGGCCGTTACACCTCGACCCCCGTTTCTCTACGCCAGTTGCCGAAAATCTCGCCACAGCTCAGTACGGTTTGAATTCCGAAAAATTGAGATATGACACGTGTTGGGGATATGATCGGCGTCCTGCTCCCCCTCCCAACATCTCGAGCAAGACGTTGATGATCCGGTGCCCCATAGGTGGAGGTTCTTCTCCTTTCTACTGTGATCATACAGTAGTCTGTTGGAGGTCACCCACGTCTTGCGTCTGGCCGAACAGAAACTTGTAGCGATGCAGTAAGGTCTTTAATTACCCCCCTCTCCTAGGAGTTCGCGTCTTCCGCTAATCTCTAGAATGTTGTAGGAATACGCTGTAGTCTATGTGGGCTTGTCAGATTGTGTTTCGGCTGCGGTGCCTGTTCAAGAATCTGGCTCAGGGAGACCGTATGCTCTCTAGATGTATTAAAGGTGTGTTTGCACTACCAAACTAGTAAGTGGATAATTAAAACTGATTAATATCATGCAAGTATCAAAGATCCGAGTACCGAAGGGAATAACCTTGTTTAGGACAAAGTTTGTCTTTTCAGGGGGGGGGGAGGGAACAAAACCCTTAATCACACGAGTATGATAGTCACTTTATCTTCTTAACTTGCAACTTGGGACAAGAACCAATATTGGGAGGACATCTGCCCCCAACCTAGTGTCCCTCAGCTATTTTGTGCCTGCTTAAGGTCCTGTCGACTTTAGTTAAGAGAGATGCATGTAACAAGTGGAACTCAAATGCTTCCTTTTTCCTCTTCTTTCCATCAGTGCATTCCACATCTTCCTGTAGGGATTTGTAGTGACGCAATATCCAAACATCCCAGATTTCTCTCTCTCGTTGGTAAGGAACCGTAGCTTAGTGGAAAAGCGTTGTGTTGCGCAATGCGGAGACCGTGGGTTCGATTTCCCGTGGTGCCACGATTGTTCACCTCCGAGATTTTACTACATTTAGTCACTACAAATGGTGACCCTGACGTGATTCCATTAGCCCAAAGACCTGTGTCATTCTAATGTCTAATGCTCGAATTTCATAAGGAGGCAAGAATGATAGAAGTTCGTTCAAAGTAAAACAGAAAGATTTGATTCAACTTTATAACGTTTATCAAGGTTTTAAAAGAAACTCTTTGTAACGGGAATAATTGCATTTAATGAATATGGAAACATTACCTCTAGAGGAGAAGACGTCAAAACTGTCACTTAAACACGCAAATGTCCGAGCAATCGATGATCACAGAAGATAATTTGTGACTCCTTACGCTTACATCGAAAATCTATTGTAAATCATGACTACACACTTTAACTTGTATACTCAGCTTCTCCAAAATCGTGATAGACGGCACGACATGATTTGACTTGACGGCATTGTTGATGATGACATATCACCATTTGACCTAATTTTTATGTATTCATGAATAAGAAACAGAAATGGTTGAAGTATGTTTGCAGAAAACCTTGTATTGATCTTTAGAGAACTTTCAGAAATGTATGTTGATAGATATTTTAATGCAGTACGATGATCACTACAAATGCGAAGTACTTCATTTAAAACATCTCATGGTTTTATACACTTGTGAGACTTCGGAATCATGCAAAGGAAGGTACAGGGAGGGTTGTTTTATAATCATGGTTAGACCATTTCGCATAAGAAAAGTTTCTTGCAATAAGTGAAAACAAGACGAAAATTTCACAATAGAGTCTGTTTTAGTTGTATTAGTGAGGGTTGAGGCAAGAATTGAAAATGAGGCGAAAACGGTATCTTAGATGCTGTCTTAGTGAGGGTTGTTATATAATCATGGATACACCATTTCCTCAAAGAGAAGTTGCGTAATACATAAAAACGAGGCGAAAGCTGTATCCAAGATGCTGTCTTAGTTGTCTTTGTGAGGGTTGTTTTACAATCATGGATACAGCAGAAAGCAGCTATCAACTGAAATACAACGCCATGAACACACAATGGCTGGCCAACAACCGCTTAGAACTCCTGTATGTGTTGTGTCCTCAGCTCCCTACGAGCACTTTATGACTTGCGTTGTTAACATTGCGAGTCAGTTAGAATCACAATTGGAGAATAAACATGATCAAGTGACATTAAACATTGTTAACAGTATCCGTTTTCTGGTTGATTATGATTCCACTTCAAGTATTCGAATCCGGATCATTACAATCAGCGCCCTATAACACATGTAGAACATTTTGTTGATTGTCTTGCTTTCTTTTCTTCCTTCGCACAATACAAGGAGGCGTTGTCACTTCAATGTATTGAGCTACTTTGCAGGCTACTGTGCTGGCGGCGTTGTCACTTCAATGTATTGAGCTACTTTGCAGGCTACTGTGCTGGCGGCGTTGTCACTTCAATGTATTGAGCT